>JTDE01001761.1:12345-115064 GCA_014338405.1 Paragonimus skrjabini miyazakii | reverse complement strand
CCCCCTGCGTTGGGGTATTCCGCCGTGAGCTGGAATGCTCGCACTTCCTGCCTGATAATCCCCCACACTATGGCCCATTTCCGACTCATTTGACAGAACACACGGTTCAACTCCGAAATTTGCCACATCCGATATTCAGTCAGCATAATGAAAACGGATTCTTAACAGGTACGATAACTCACGTGGCCACGATCCCTATGCTGCAAATCAGGTTAACATAAGAGACGGGTCTGACTTCTGATGTCACTCGAGAGGTTTTATGGTC
Source organism: Paragonimus skrjabini miyazakii (assembly GCA_014338405.1). Lineage (NCBI taxonomy): Eukaryota > Metazoa > Platyhelminthes > Trematoda > Plagiorchiida > Troglotrematidae > Paragonimus > Paragonimus skrjabini miyazakii. The sequence continues at coordinate 114,799 of JTDE01001761.1, read as the reverse complement.
ATGGTTGTCTGAAGGTGCACTATGGACATACATCATATAGTGGATAAAATCATAAATCAAGATAGTCACAGGGTTTCTAAGCGAATAAACTAAAACACAAAGCTAGAGGTGTGCGCGTACTTTATAATGCATCAGAATTTGAAAGAAATCAAGCAATTGAGAGTATTTTGATATGGAGCATCAGAGAGGAAGTGCACGAAGAAGAGTCATCAGTAAAAGAAACAACAAACTATCAGGAAGATCGGCCACAGGACAGTCAATTAGTAAACACAGGACGTAATATTCTTCGCTTTTGGGATAAACTTACTATAATATCTCAATTATAGAGTGCAAAGCGGCTTACCTCTGACGATGTAGGCAAATTGGATGACTCTCACTTGCTTCAAGAGTATATTCAGAAGTGTTTCAGAGTGCCGTTTACAAACTGAATGGTCACTAATGAGTAGTCGGGGATTTGGTTAATTTCAAGTTAAACATCACCCACAATTGATCGCAGCTGTCGCGTCCTCATAGACTTTCCAGTCGGCCCGTTTCGAAAAGAAGCACTAGACCCGAGTTTCGCTCTCATTAGAGCACGTGGTTCAACAACGTTGTATTCTTTCACTTGACGGCTACATCTGGTGTATCCCAAGGGATTACCTTGCTACTTTCTATATTGTAAGCATATGTAGGTTGCACACATTTGCCAATAAGTAGGCGGATGATGGTACGTTAGTCTATCTTCTTCTAACACTTCTAACACAGTACTTTCGCAATGCGTTTCCTCAAACTTTATCGTGTGTTCGGCCTATTTTTAACTCCCTCTGGAGGTCAAAAAATGTGTGGCTATTTTGTTCTTCATTGTTAATGACAATCTTATCATCATTTCACGGAGCAGCGTGCGGAAGAATGTAGTCAAGGTCAGACAAAGCCCAGAAGGATACCATCCATGTTGCCATGGTTTTATACATCGTTCGTTTTGACTCCTTTTCAGCTCCTCGCCCCGTCATATAAACATCTACTTTCCCATCTTGACCTACTCCAATTTTTAAATAATAATCGCAAGTTGCTAGAAAGCCCCGTAGGTGTAAAAAGCGATATTTCACTCCTATAATTTACTGCTGTTAATGTTGAGTCAAGTTCGTAAACATGCAAGAAGTTTGCTATCAAAATCAGTTACACAGAATGACCACATCTTACTCTCATACTCAACGTAACCTTTATCCATCACAAAATGCAATCCGCTCATATGCTGCTAGCTGTCTACACCTTAATGAAACGTTCTTCAGTGATCTCTAACCTAGCCGGAATTGGTTAATCCTGAAACCATTACCATAGAGCTCATTGTGCGCCCATACGTAACAAGATGTGAATCATTTAAAAGTTTGTGCGTTCCTCATGTGGTTTACGCTTTGTTTCAACCAGTTTGACTTCTGACTGTAATTGTCAATATTTCTGAATGTATTGCTAACCGACATTCCACCGTCCTGCATGTGTAGGGGAAATCTTGACTTGACATGTACTCATATACATGAAGTACTTATGCTTATCAGACTGCATACCGGGAAAATTTGTTATACCTTGTTATCAATTGTTATTACGAGTAATTTTAAAATAGCCGCATCAGCGTCTATCACATGAGTTACTATTTGGATTATAACTAATAGTATCTGTAAACTCGAAAATATGATGTAGTAGTGGTAAATTACACGATCCTGGTTCGAACTGATTTCACTGCATCTTATCAAGTACATATTGCAGAAATGAAAATCGTCACCTACTGACAGTTTATTGTCTAGGTATGGAAAAATCCGCGAGCACTACCAAAGTAGTGCTAGTCTATTAAACAGTTCCATTTGCACACAACGGTGTCTGCAATCGTGTAGTAGCAATTGTCTCAACAGGATGGAGTAATCGTTTATTTCGATGCGTGAGAATGCCGGTAGATTGCCAATGTCACGATTTGTCTGGAGCACGTGACGCACAATGGATGAAGCCGGTGTCTTGTGCGAATGACCTTTGACCTCATTCGCACAATTTTCAACGGGTTGGCTGACACGGTTGCACATCCACTTGGAATTACTTTCCCCATCCTTACTTACAGCTGCCTCTCCGTCACTTCAATGTAGGTGGCGCTGTGCTCACCCGAAGATCGATGCGCGCAGTGTGAGATTAGAGGAAGAGGTAGGCGGCCGTTGATGATAAGCGTTGGCATTCTCCTGATGTCAAAACTGAGAACTACTTTGGACGCGTAGAAGACTAGTCTGACGGAAGAAACCAATAGGCTTTTCAGAAGTAGATAGACATCGTTTCTTAGAACGGAAGTCGAATGAATACAGCTTTTGGTTCAGCTAAACTGACGGAGTGACAGTTGATCTGTGGTTTGCTGAACCGTCTCATGAACCACCGCGGGCAACCGTTTGCTTTTACTGTGTCTTCAAGATGATGATACTCTTCGTCGATGGTATCAACCGTTGATATTGTCCTAGCTCAGTCGAATAAAATCCCTACAAAACTCCGTTTGTGCTGAACTGGGACAAAACTACTGCAGCATAAGTAATGCCTTGTCCAGGCTGACTTTCAGTAAACTGCGTCGCATCAATACATTCAAAAACGTCAGACAGTAATCCTTTTCTAACTCCACCGTAAATCAAAGATTCTCGTTACTGCAACTCAGTTCTCTTATCAACGTATCGACTTGTTTTTTGCTGTCGGCCATCACAATAAGGTCGTCTACATACCCTCGATAAACTGAGCTCGTCGTGGTATGTTGAGCAACGAAAACATCTGCCAGGATTGGACCTAGCGGACTTCCCGTCTGTGTGAAAGTTTTCCCTTGAAATTGGAACTGAGCGTCCTTTGTGCATAGGCATATTAGATGCTGTAATTCAGACAATGGATTAGGAAACGATATTCCGTTACAGCTTACGTAATCACAAAAATAGCACGGTTTCATCTACGGACACATTAGTGAACAGTGATTCAACATACAGTGAGGCCATCACTTTTTCACCATTGTCAACTTTCAACAATAGGTCAACCAGTTGGAAGTTGTCTTATGGAGCATATTTGGCTGTTGACCGGTTCATTGGCCCTAGCATTCTAACAAACCACCTTGCGGGTTTTTCCTGTGGTGAGTTAAAATTCCACGAAAACGGCCTGATTGGAACGACCAGTTTGTGAGTTTTTGGTAGACCATAAAAGTGAGGCTTTTGAGAAGCACCCGGCTTGAGAAATTTAAAGGTTGCCTCACCAATGAGGTTAGATTTAAGTAGCACATTCGAAGCTGTCGTTATTCGTTTCTCCAGCAGTGTTGGTTAATCGATTTTGGCTTCTTCTCCGAATTTTGTCGGACCTTTCAGATCTGGTTCCACGTGATTTATGTAGCCATCGCGGTCCATGAGGACAACTCCAGAGCCTTCGTCAGGGCACAATATTATCAGACGTCTTGCCTGATTTCAATTCAGTAAGCTATTGAATGTGTTCAGCAGATAATAGACTACCTTGTCTAATTAGGGTAAATCTGAATCCGTATTCGAGATCGACCGCTGGAAATTGTGCGAATGTGGCCAAAGGTCATTCGCACAAGACACCGGCTTCATCCATTGTGCGTCACGTGCTCCAGACAAATCGTGACATTGGCAATCTACCGGCATTCTCACGCATCGAAATAAACGATTACTCCATCCTGTTGAGACAATTGCTACTACACGATTGCAGACACCGTTGTGTGCAAATGGAACTGTTTAATAGACTAGCACTACTTTGGTAGTGCTCGCGGATTTTTCCATACCTAGACAATAAACTGTCAGTAGGTGACGATGTTTTGTAATTTTCATTTCTGCAATATGTACTTGATAAGATGCAGTGAAATCAGTTCGAACCAAGATCGTGCAGTATACCACTGTTCAGACTCCTGAAGGACACCTGTGTGTCCATCGCACGTACTGAGACTAAGGCTGCATTCTGATTGGTCGTGCCGTCAACGGCAAACAGCTCATTCGTCCACGCACTTGAGAATAACACTACTGCTTGTAAAATGTGAAAATATAGTTTGTATTTCTACTAAGTTACTTGTTCTATCTACCTGTGTTACAGCATGTGAGGCTCATTTTTGATTGCACCCGATTGTTGACTGCACACGCATAGGATTACAACAACTACTGGACTGTATCTTCAAATTCACTTCGAGAGAACCTTACTTCAGTAATCATAAAGTTTGCTGGTCACACAAGGGAAAAGATATCTAATTTCATCCGTCGAAACTTCGCACAACCTTTACACGAGTCACTTTAGTTCTGAAATTTGTTTGCTAAGTGTCATAGAGGTCAACTTCAGAGAGTGGACTTGGTTTAGGGTGGCGTTGCATATGAAAGAACCATAACTTTGTGTGTGAGTTAGAAATGCCTCCTGCGTACTGTTCTGTTCAACCGATAAGCTGCTTTCGAAACCCCTGTCTAGCGCTTCTCTTCAAAAGCTGTTGTCTAGAGAGTCTATATGAATGCAAAATTTAAATCAATTGTGAAGGATGTTCAACCTGGAACTAGACACGCAGTTTTAATCGTTTCTCCAACATAATTTACGAAAGTGGTTGAAATGTTTCAACAGAAGATGTTTTATGCAACATCGGTTATCTGTTTCATACTCGTCGAAGAACACTTTCCATGAATTTTAACTTTGTGTATTCCCTATGGTCTCCTATTTGTAAAATTTGTATCACGTAGAACCCCCTGATGCAAAGACACATACAGAACAGAATGATTAGTAGGATTTTATAAATGAAAAATGCATTTTTAGAGACATTTCAATGATCTTTCAGATCTTTGGAAACAAAACAGTTTTGCAAGTAGTCAGAATACAACAAGTTGGAAGGTTGGCCAACAATACTTGTCAGTGTCCTGACTAAGTTTATTGGTTAAAATCAATATCCTTATAAAATTGTTTGTCTAGTTCGTTTCATAGCATGCATAATTTAACGAATGATTGATGGCGGCCGTGTGAATGGCAAGTAAATGTGTGCGTTCGGATAAATGCATGCAAGTAGGTAGAAGTTTAAAGCGGGATATATGAAAAAAAGTTTGTTGGGCCACTGACAACGCTAAACGTTTATCGTCTATTTACAAGATTCATTGCCTGTTAATTGTTGAACGGGCAATGTAACAGAAAATTAACTGAATCGTCTTTTTTTAATTGAAGACGTCTGGTCAACTAGCAGGAGTGAACATAGTTGACTTGAGCCCAACTGTGATTGCGTTATCCGGAGAGACGTACTGAACTTCTCAGTACACCATCACTTCGCAAAGCAAAGCGGAAAACTCCTGTGACCATCTTCCACGTATTCCTCTGGCTTCCACGTAAACATAACGACCATGTAGTGGTTGTCGACAAGGTATATGCAATCTCGGATTGAAGATTGCGTCATTCAGCCTGGTTACGAAACCGCATAAATTCGACGTTGAAGTACTTGACTGACTTGTCGTGGTACTAGAACGTGGCTCTGTTTCCACATAGACCGATAGGCGTTCTAAATTCTCCGCACTTACTTTTGTATGGTCACGAGGACTAGAACGGATAGATCTGCTACCTTGGGAAGTTTCCGCTAAAACAATTAGGTGAATAAATTTGGAAAAGATTGCTTTGACGTGTTTATATGAACATCTGAAAAGTACTGTTAGTTACGAGCTTTCGTGAATTGTACATCGCGTACATAAGAGGATAACACGCATAAATCGCATCTTTCATCCTTCAATAACAGTCCACTTAGTTAATGAAATGGGTATTGTCAACTTATTGGCAAGCCTGGTAGTATATTATACAGTATAATTTGTTACAGCAAAAAAGGAAGTTCACCATCGCAACAGCAATCACATTATGGAGCTATATCACTTGTGTACTGCTGAGTAAATGAAAAGATTTTTGTCATTTTAATGACAGTTACTAATATATGAAATCTCTTTATTCCGCCGATAAATAGTAGAATTTAAAGGAGTGATAAAATACTGGTCTGCTTGAAGTTTCCAACAAGTCAAAACCGTCAGTTTATTATATCTTTTGGGTTACTTGCAAGTCGGACCAACATAACATCAGGCCATACGTGGACAGTAGTGTGACGACGATTCAGGTAACTACCTTCTAAAAATGGTCCGCAAAATACTTGCCGCAATATGGGAAATCTCAGTTAATAAATCTTCGCAGTTCCAAGTGAGACCCTCCTCAAATAGTGTGTGTGGGGGCGAGTACGTAAAGAGAAATGAGAACTTTAAGTGCTGTCGACGGTCATGATAGAGGATCGGTTCGCGCCAACATTCACACTGTTTTCTAACGAAAATAATGATTTACTTTGGCCTGGCTTTTATTGTTTCTTTGTCTACACTATGCACTTTCGCGATTTTACCAGTCGGCATTATTAGTTGTCGGAATTTTTAACGACAGGCAATATGACGTTTTGGGGGTATAGCCTGTCGAAATTATGAGCGACATTCCCAAAATACTGCTTACGTTTTACCTGTCAACGTTTTATAGTTTGAGTGAACACGTTTAAAAATCAATCACACGAGTCTCATCCAAAATACCAAATTTATCATGAATCACCAAGAACATCACAATGAGTGCCCATTTACTAAACCTGGTCGGTAGAAAAACTTGTCAGCCATTCTTTTAAAATGGTGGTGAACGCCATTGTAAACTGAAGATTTTGTATTGAGAAACTAACATAATTTATAAAAGCGATGGGCATTTGTAGTACCGTTGAATGGAGAAATTAGCACGCGTAAAGCGTGCGTTATTCTACATATTAGCACTTGAAAAAAAATTTGTTAAGATATGGATATCAAATTGGTGTTAATGTTATTTAGAAAAGCATTGACAACAAGAAAATTAGAGATGAAAGTTTTAAACAAATAGACGGGATTGAACACGTTAAAATAGCGTTCAGAAATTTCGGCTATTTTGGTTGTCAGAATGTCAGAATAAATTTGTTCTGAACACATAACAAAATTAGAATGTAACCAGGACGCTTCCGAGTTTCCCGAATCAAATCATCACGGATATTTCCTTTGTACGTCGTTTGGATTTTGTACTTTTCTATGGATAAAGCTAGATGTTTTTCATTGAACTTCCGAAAATCTGGGTGGTTTGATTTCCTTCTCAAGCAATTTGCTGACTGCGCATATCTTACTTAAGATTTAACCACCGTGGGAGGCTCCTCTGCTACTATATGCATATTAGTAAAAATAACTGAAAGTGACGTGTGTGGACCGCTTGTCTATAATCATCTATTATGGTAAAGTACGTATACAAGGTGACGTGCATGGATTCGACAGGAGCGTCAGACTTACTTCTTCCGTGCCCAGCTGTATAAATTACAACACCGTTCACCTCAGTTTGCTCCCTAAGGTCGACGTACCACGACGGTAGTTCTACAAATGGCCAACGGTATTCAAGTACCGTGCAAGAATGACTTCTTGGTGTACGAACAGTACCGGATTGGCTTCCAACCTGAGAAGACGATGGGTCATCATTCATCAGACGTTCCGAAGAGCGCAAAGTAAGTGTAGAATTTCGCTCAAAGGGCTCCTCGCCTGTCAAACCATCCACAGCCAGAGAGGCTAGGGGATCTCCAGTGTCACCACCTAATTGAGAGCCATGACCGCCTACACCATGTTGCCAGAATGGAGATCTACCGTACGTATAAGACTGCGTTTCACCAATACGATGATTTGCTAACATTGGTGGCCTTTGACCTTGGCGATCAGCAGGTGTACGAGGTGCGGTGGTGGGTACTCCTGCTTGGACATATCCGGTATCTTTCTGGTAAGTTTGTTGGGTTATAGATGATGACGATGGTAAGTTGCGTTTCTGGTGATTTGAACTGTCCGGACTGATCCACGCGGCTTTTTTGTAGGCCAGATTGGCAACTGTTTTAAAAGAGGAAAATAGTCCGATAATCATTCTTAGTCATTACTTTGTTTAAACACGCTTTACAACAAAAATCAGTGGATAATAAGAAAATTAGTCACTGATGAGGAAACGCTGTGGAAACAGACTACAACTCTGCGTATACTCCAAATGCGTGATCCTATTACTGGTCGAGTATATCCAAACAGTGGAGTTGAAAACTGTTTAGTTAAAAGTTTACTTCATTTATATTGCCCAGTCATTGAGTGTTTGAATCCAAATTTTTACCTCTCTCGAGTTTACTACTTCACCATAATAAAGGTCTTTAATATATGAAGGTTTACTTTTAACGTAAACAACCTCAGTTGGTTTGTCAAGTGAAATACCTGCGAAATTGATATGATCGCATTCTTTTAAACGTCTTTACGATGAGGTGTGCCGAAATCTATATTTAAGAGAGAATTATCCGGAAAAATACGATTACGTAACAGTTGAAGGTATCTGCTGATTTCAATAAACTTTAGTAATGTATGTTGTCAGTAAGTGTTTCGTTTGGTTACCAAAATCCTCCACTGATTTTCACTAACTTACTGCCTGTCTTGAAAACTATTCTCGGTGACAAACGATGTTAATTAGGAACAGTCTTAAAATGAACAAAGGTAATCTTTCAGGACTTTCTCAGAGCTTCGACGAGATAAACACATTGATTAGAGGTAAAATGAATGTCATATTTTATTTAAACCTGCGCAATTGGCTTTACGATTTACGGGTCCATGATACGGTATTACAGAAACCAGTGATTAGTCCACGTTTCATACTGAGTCATCGGCTTATCTTTCGAAGGTTTTGCACCATTGAATTCTTTTATATTTCCGAAATGAATATCCGCTTTGGATGTATAAGAGAAAAGTTTTGTCGTGGTTTAGTGGAATAATAAGTGGATATTTTCTATCATCTTGCGCGGTGCGCGTAAACTTTTCCCCTCTCATAGGGTTGACAATTGATTTGTTTTTTTCGACCAGTCGCTTGGCAGCTTATAAATTTGCTACGAAAACCTTGCCTTTAGTTGGTTTCTCTTTTTTTGTAGTCTGTTAAACAATCGAACATCTTTATTCCGCCGGAGATCTATAATCGTTGCTGTACCTGTCAAGATAATCTTTAATGAACCGTTCGATTAACCAAGGCAGAACCTTACTGCATCACATATTTGAACAGAGAAGTCAGAAACAGTTTTTTGCACAATGTATCTCTCGAGCACATTTCGCTGCATCTCATCAGGTACATACTGCAGTCTGTGTGTTTATATAGCAAAGTTCAATGGGCATTGTGAAGCTAAACAACAAAATCAACAACCACACCGACACACGCACGCACATCCATACACATCAATTACCATCAATTACTCATGTGAGTGCCGGGCCACTTACATAGGCAGGACGGAGCGGCAGTTACGTCATCGGGTCAACGAACACATTCCAGTTTGGGTTCGCAAAACACTCATGGATACAACAATACCGGGATCAAGTCAGAATGTAACAAGTCACAGGGAACCAGCATCATCGATCGCCCGACACCTGTTGACTTGTCGACCCCAACTGAACCTGGAGAATGCGTTTCGGATACGTTACGCAACAAAAAATCGAAGGCTTCTCCGGTTTGCGGAGGCGGTAGCAATTAGCAAATGGAAGCCACCCCTCTGTGTACAGAAAGACTTGTTCGTCAGTACCAAATTGCCCTGGTAATTGATGTGTATGGATGTGCGTGCGTGTGTCGGTGTGGTTGTTGATTTTGTTGTTTAGCTTCACAATGCCCATTGAACTTTGCTATATAAACACACAGACTGCAGTATGTACCTGATGAGATGCAGCGAAATGTGCTCGAGAGATACATTGTGCAAAAAACTGTTTCTGACTTCTCTGTTCAAATTTGTTACGGGAAAAGGTTGCTTTGCATCACATATTAATGATCTACATAACGCCAGATGTCTTAAGATTGATACATGATGTAAGACCAGGTATACAGAAAAATGCACATTATCGAATACATATAACAGATTGTGGGTGGTACAATCATAAGCACATAACATTCTGAGGCTTTAAAAATATGGAATTAATTTGTGCAACACGTACAGTTAATTTTTAAAACCAAAAACAATAGTATGTTACTGTTTTTGCTTATCGCCGTATAGTCGCTTTGTTCGCTGTTACTAACAGGAGGGATTAATATGGTATTTATATAATGTTTCCTTTAGTATGTATTATTTGCTTCATAATTTACCCACTTGATCAGTTGAGTAATTTTACAACTCTTAATAAGAAGTAAGGGTTTTCAAATTGATTATTGGGAAGTTGTTGTGATGCTGACAAGCATAAAGTGCCCAAGATCTGAGGGAAATTATACCAAATGCAAGTTTCACTCATTTATTGGTAAAACTTTAAACATCAGCAAGCTTTTCCAGGTCATTTTCGGGTGTATGTGGAGTAGACAGTAAAAAAACTACTAGTAGAAGAAACCGGGAAGAACTCACAAAAATCAGCCGGATGGTTATTTATGTTTCTACAGTCGAAGACAACCGTAATCTATGAGAAAACGTTTATGATTGTGAAACAGTTACATCAATCACAAACACCAGTTTGAACACCATTTACGGTTGTTCTCATCTTTGTGGTCCAGATAGAATTTCCGGTTGGCTCACTTTGAAGGCCAACAATAGATAAAAGTTTTACCCTTTCAACAGCTGATAACGTTTCCCTGTTTTTTTCTGCAGTCGTGTGCTCATCTGATTTGTCATATGCACTTAGCATCAAAGCTTTTTGTACCCCCAGTTTATTTCAGCGGATCTTGACTGAAGTAGGTTGGATTTATCCAGATGGTCACCCGCACGTGACTCACGAGCGGTCACACAGGCAACACACGTGACTCCACGGAACACTGTAGGTGAGACAGCAAAATTCCAAACATCGGAAAGCTCCCGTGCTCCCATCTCACTTAGGCACTCATCCATAAACCTCTCAAAGTGCAGAGATCGACCGTACCACAGTTGACCGCACATTTTCTGTTATCTGACTGGCAGCACTCGGGTAATACTTTGTTTGTCACTCTTTGTTCCATTGGAAGTGTGAACAATAAGGACGAATTAATGTTTGTCCCCAATTTACACTAACGTAAAAATGGACACGTATATACTGGTGCTCACCACAATGCCGAGAACATACAAAACTCCAAAACCACTAAAAAACATGAACGCAGTTCACTTGGTATTGAAGCCTCATCAGTATCATAAGCATTTCTGTTTGAACTCACAAACGAGAACGACAGCGTCGTGTTGTGCTGGTCATGATATACAATACCAGAAGTTCCCCATGATGCGAATTGTAGGAACATATTATCTCTTGCAGCAGTAGCACTACAACTGCCTTTTATGAGAAACTCAACTAGTAACTGCAACTTATTTCTGTTTGTTCACACAATATTCTAAGTAATCTATTTAACCGGGGAACTTACCGCAAGAACTTTCGTTATTGATGCGGAAGAAGCCAGTGGCACAAGGTCCTTTCTGTCGACAACCAATGAGGCCAACCCGCATGGCAATACGATTACGCCAATTAATCGGGTGTATTCGGACATAACGAGCTTTGAACGGCGAAGCCAAAAAATGGACACGTTCTTGCATTTGCTCATTGTTACCTTCGAATAACTGTATTGTCCCGAATGCAGATAACAGGGGAAAAAAAAGAAACAACTGATTTCACGACTGAAGAATAAGGTTTCTATATTTTACCGCATGCTTATCGAATACAATGAACATGCATTGGTTGTTCAACATACTGTGTGTGGACACAAACAGTGGCGAGCACGATGAGACAACATATGGACATAAACAAAAAAGTTGGTTGCTCATGTACAAACAGCAATCAAATGTCCGAAATGAGAAATTAAAATTACCATATCCTTCAACCAACATGCATGTGAAGTGTTTACGTAGTAGAAACAGCAATTCCTGATGCCACAGTCCACTAAGTTATTTGCTAGGTATTTAGATATGAAGTATATTGCGCGTTAAAATGTAGACCATCCTCACTAAATTTCGGAGGACCTCCGGTACCCTCGCTATACCCCCTCTTTCGTACATTTCTTTTCACTAAAATATTTAGCCCTAAATATTTGATTTCTTTTCTATGCTTGAATAACGGGACTAGCCGGTTTGTTTTTTTTATCGCGATTGGTCTATTTGTAGTTGAACAACAAGCAACTATGAAATAACACAACAGAATGGACGTTCTATTAAGGGAGAAAGGAAATGACATGCTTTCTGGTATCTTTCTGGAGGATAAACCAAGACAACCAAGCAGACTTTCATGATCCATACTAATGTAATAAGTAACGTATTATGTACCTTTTTGAGTGTGAACCGTAAAGGAATGGACAAACGTTGTATACTCTATACTAACTGGAACGCTCAAATTTTGGTGCTACCATTTGAAGCAAAACACTTTGTAAAGTCCTAAATTGTCTGCTGACTAACTATCTTTCCATGCTTAGTAAAAATCGCATCAAAGGTAAATCAAGTGCATTTGGAAGGTCCTTCCATGTGGAACTCCAGCGAAGTTAGTGAGACACATGAAACCTGTTTGTCCTTCCAAACAATGCGATAAGGTAGTCTGGCTTGTCACAGTTAAAAGTGAACCACACACATGAGCTAGTCCTACATTCAGTGGGCACTCAAAACAGGACAAGTTTTGAACTGGTGCTAGAATCCATCATCTCTCATTGTGGTCCTGTGAATGTCGTGGTGTTAGGTGAGACTTAGCCTAAGAGCGGAAATAAATCAAGACATATGAAAAATTCTACACATCTCACAATAGTTGCATCTGAACCACTAAAAACTTTGGCTCAAGTTTTTTTGACCTACTAAATGAAGTTGAGCAAATGTAGAACAGGAGATTTGTAATAAACGTTAAGGGATTTTAGGTTATATGGCCTGAACGTCACGTACAACTTATCGCAACTTTAACAGTCATGTAGACATTTCAACCGGCCCCTTCAGAGAACAGCAAGATTAGACCACTGTACGTCTAGGTTTCGACATCCTAAAAGACCATACTTCAAACACTGTAACGACCAGTCAGTAATTAGTCAGGGTTTCACATGCACTTAGTTCAGAGAGTCTGGGCGTAGAAGTCAGGAATGATGGAAGGTTAGTAGCATAACATTTAACCGTAGCAACTGCACTGCTTGTAGAGATAATTTTTGTGCACACAATCGAGCCATCCAATCGAACAGCGGTCGCCTTAGTAGCGATGAGAATTAGTTATCGGATAAATCAGACTGGTTGGTCGGGGCTATTTCAACGTGTTGGTCACTGTTAGCTACGACGACATAGTAACTAGGCTGTTGCCGGTCTCCGCCACAAAAGTTAAGTTGGGTCTGTATAAGTGTGCTGATATGATGTTAAATCACTGAAGGCTGCCGTGCATCAGTGTGTTTTGAAATAACCTAGTGTTAATAACTAAGGTGTTTGACGTCACAATGTTTTGCAGCTAAAGTAAGACCAGACATGAGTGAACACACTTCCTCGGGAACCGCACCCACAGTATCTCTACTGGAGTGACGGTGGGCGGGATCAATTAAGTTGGGCTATTGGCCAGCCCTCTTCGTCCAAGGTGATAGGCATTTATATGGATATATATATCATGGGAGTTGCTAAATCCACACAAGTTTTTTGAGTAGTGATTGAGTTTCAACCATGACTGTCTTTGGAGTGTCACGACTAAATCCCACATTTCTGTTAGCAGTTTGTTGAACTCCTTCGCGATGTATTCAATCCTTTCGGCATACTTGGCAGAATTAATTGCTATGGTGGACCTCCCAACATCACATCAGTATCATAGATATAAACTAAACTACTTATGGACTTTAGAACAGATCCATTGACGAAAAATCTGGACTTCGGCTGGATGCGAACCAGCGACAGAAACAACATACCCAAACGCGGCAAATGCTCTACCAGCTGAGCTACGAAGCTACTTACAGACTGCTGATTTCGAAAATTTTTGAAAACTTTCCGTTTGCCAAATATCACATAATTTTGATCAACGTCGGTCTAGTTGTATCACTAATACAACAGTTTGCCTTTTCCGCTCAGTTTTATGGTTTCACTTAGCAAAGTCAAAGCAACCGCTTTGGTGATTTATATCAGAGTTATGTTTTCAACCGCATCTATAGAAACTTACCGTCTTTCTATCTACAGAGATTTTGGTATTCATCAACTTTACGTAAGATCACTAAGAGCTATTTTCCAATCCGTTGTGGATATAGTCTTAAATATTCAAACGTCCTCCTCACTACTGATGAGTAGTCGGGGATTTGGTTAATTTCAAATTGAAAAGCACACAATTGATCACAGCTGTCGCATTTCCATAGACTTTCCAGTCGGCCTCCTTTCGAGTGCACTATTGACGAGCTCTATTGAGAGCGAAACTCGTGTCTAGTGCTTCTTTTCGAAAGGCGTAAGCTAAACCGACTGGAAAGTCTATGGGATCGCGACAGCTGCGATCAGTAGTGTGTGATGTTCAACTTGAAGTCCTCCTCATTAGTCAGAAACTCATTTGCCGCTGAGAGTCCAGTTATCTTCCGGTTTTTCATGTGCCGTAGATGAGCTACAAAGGGCTCGTTTCATAAAACGCATGCGGTTGACGTCGTCCTTGCCCTCTGAAGTTCAGATACACTCTAGTCCCTGTCCAACTAGTTTTATTGCCATACTGGCTAGTTGCCCATTATGTCCATATATGGAAGTTTTTTATCGCTTGTTGCTAAAAAGACAAATCATTGATAGGCTTTGGATGATATTGCATCGGAACAATTTGCAAACCATATGCCTAACAGTTTTCACGCTAATAAATGGAGTCAACACGAAGCCAAAATCCACTGTGATCCGTTCAGTGAGGTGACTTTCTGTGAGAGTTAAACTACCACACATTGAAATCAGTCAACTATAATCTTACCTTCTGTTTCCCGAGTACTGATGCACTGTCCATTTTGGTGTCCAGCAAGTCGCTTTACGATGTTCAGGCTTGGTGAATGCAAATGTTCTAGTTTGTCGGTGGTAGATTTACTACGCGAATATGTCACTTAAGATTGTCCAATGACATCTTCCTCAATTCTTAGTGATTCAGATATACTTGTTTTATCTATAGAAGTGTCAGTAAGCGCCATTAATTGAATTCTGCATATGAGCTTGTTGACTGATAATCTATGAACACTCTTTCAGAGCCCCAAATTATTATATATATGTATATATATTGACGTTTTCAACATGGGGGTATTTCTACGGACTACCCTTGCAGTTTTAAGACATCACCGGACATATTTTCCCATGAATGTGAAGGACTTGTTTTTAAAGTGTGATAAGTGATTTCTCTCAATCTACTTTTAGAACTACCGACCAGAATTTAACCATCACCCACAACTGATCGCAGCTGTCGCATTCCTGAAGGCTTTGCTGTCGGCCCCTTTCAAACAGAAGCTCGTCAGCGGTGAATATCCTTGCCACTGCCGGGACTAGAACTCCGGCCACGCTTCCATGAAGCAACCGTGTTAGCCAATGCGCAACACATACTTCACATTAAGCACGACCAAATTATCATATGTAAATGTTCAACCACTTTCGCTTGTGAGTAATGATCAGGTTGCCGGATCGTCTCGATAGGATACACAGTAGCTGTGCTGTTAACTCCCGTCAATGACCAATCGACCGCGAAGTCTTTGGGAATGCGACAGCTGCGACAACTTGTGGGTGATGTTCATTCTATACGAAATACCAAAATCCCCACTACTAATCAGTAAGTACCGATTAGTATATAAAATATATTCAGTCAACCCATCTTCCCTAAACAGCAACTGGCTATTGCAAACAACTATCACTTGGGAGTTTGGCTTGCCAGTGCCATATTTCATTGGGCACACGTTGATAAAAACGCTTGGTGCATTCCACAGTTGTGACCTGGAAACTTGCGACTGAGAAATCAGCTCAGAATGTTATTAGCAACAGTGAACAATTTTATTCTTCATTGTCTTCATTATTGCTGTTTCAAAAACTCTAAAAACCCTCTGTGAATTGAAAGCATAACTTATATATTGTCATCAGCATCCACATAATTCAGTCACTGAGAAATTTTAAAGCGAATTTTATATTTGTTGACGGAAATTTGGCGTGATATTATCAAAATTTGCGTCTGCTCACACAAAGGACCTTTTTTTTGTATGTGAGCTGTAGCACTCATGTAATCAAGGTCAACCCCGGCTGTGTAGTCCAAGGGAATGCAATTCAATTGACTTGTGGAATTTCGCCGACGAACGTACATTGAACCAGTTGGAATGGCAAGGCCAATACAACCCATGCTTTTTAGGGTTGTAATCGTAGTTGAGCACGCTGAGTAAATTACCAAAGATAAAATGGACCGATTGGAAGACAACTAAATAACCTTAAATCTTTCCAGGATCAACCTTGTTTACCAGTGTGAACTTCTTGTTATCGTGCTTGTGTAATCATCGGTCTGGCAGCAAGGTCTCGTTAAATTTGACTGCATTGCCCTTTCTTCATGTTTCATGAAGCTTTGTCTATAGTTTTGTCAGTGTTGCTTTGGTGACTGCACTGAAGTCGTACGGCCTATCAACAAACATGAATAGGGTACTTTCAGATGGCCGGCATGAAATCAGCAAATGAGGCTAACCATATTCAGTTTTCAGGGATTGTGAAGTCTTTGTACGGAGTTCGCTGTCACAGGTCTCAACCTCATTTAGTAAAGTGGTAAGCCTTCCGGAGAGTGGCAGAAGTCAACTTCTTAAAGAAGTGACTTTTGTTCAAATGACATTAAATGGAGAACAACTATCTACAGACCTCTGACGAACCCCGTCATTCTTCAAGAAACTTCATCAACCTTCTAAATCCATTAGATACTGCCGGCTAATTTATTCTTCCACGCTGGTCAGCGTGTAGGTTGTCTTATTCCAAAAGATTGGTCCTCAATCATTCCGTATCACTTGATTCTTATATGTCTAAATCTACTTTTGCAACACAAGATAATCACCTGATAACTTTGAAGATGTTTGTCTACTGCAGGGCACACCATGCACTTGCCGTATAGTCAACTATTGGTTTCACTTGACATTCAGTTATAGTTAGTTGAAAGTTTCCTACGTGCCAGAGGTAGGTAGAGTTCTTCAGTGACAGCGGTGCTAATTTGTGCATAGTAGAATAGATAAATTGTACGCGACTTTTTCTTTAATGATAGTTTTTCTATTCTCATTAGAATTTGTTGGGCTCGAAGTGATTTGGAGTTATGCAATTTTGGCATAAAATGACCATTACCAGAAACAGCTTTGTCATGTGTGTTGCGCATGTGGTTTGGTGTATGGGATGACATTAGTTTCTCTATACTCTGTCTGTTTGTTTAGAAGTATGTTGCTAAAGGGGTGCAGGGAAAAGACTACAGAATGCTAGAAATCCTGAAGCACTTTTTCTACTCATACAAAGACAACACTGTCTAACAAGGCGTCAGTACAATCAGTTTTCACAATTCATCAGGTAACCAACAAATGAGGATAGAACCTGACATGGGCCTCGCAGCGCACTGGTCTGGGCACAGAATTGACCGTTCTGTTAAGCACTACAGTTTGAGTCACCATCACACCACTTCCGTATTAGCCACACTGACGTCCGCATAGATTGAACAGACGAACACTTGCTTCTGACTACGAACTAGCAGATGATTAGTACGGTGCCACTGTTGAGTGGAACGCTCACAATAGTGTCCACCTCACTGATGGCCCAACACCTAAAAACAACACTTCTTCGGATTGCATTCATTTTACTGTTCACTGTATGGTTACACTTATGTAATAATTAATGTGGTTATGTAATCCGGTAACATCGTCAGTGTTATGTGAACAAAAACGCAGAAAATGAAACCCTATGCTGTTCAGTTTATCACCCAGTTACTTTGTGAAAAACTGGACCAGCTTTCTGCTGGTAGGTTTGTTTGTTCTATGCACTTATTACTGAGTTTTTCGTTCGGTTTTGGTAAGGGATTAACTAGAAACTAGAAGTGAACATTTCCCTATGTATAACATCGCGTGTTCATTTTTAAAGCCGAAATATTGGTACCTAATATAAACCAAATTTGACTAAAGGTGACAGGACGTTTCATATTTTTGAGAAGTTACTGTCGGCAATCAGAAAACAGCCGCGACTAACTTACGCTCTCGACTTTAAATGCGGCAGGTGATACACAACACTACATCTCTTAAGAATCTCCATCTGGTTATTTTACTTGGTCACACAAATGAATGACTACCAGTTTGGCCAGGTTAACATTCGTTTTACCGTAAGACTGTGTATAACGCAGCCAAAGGAATACACACGTTAGCGTTTACTTACTCTTGCTAAGCGCGTATGTCCAGCGGTTTCCATTAAGGTCTACGGATTGTCCAGGTTCACCCATAAAATCCGTGCGACAGCAATGGTGTTTCCGTATATATGTATACGATTTGGTGGCATCTACTTGCCACAGCTTGAATCTCATCCACAAGTGTGACGAAATAATCTGCAGTCATCTGTCTCTATCTGGTAACATAATTAACGTAAATTTACTCATTATCTGGCGTAACAGATTAACACGGGACCGGATTTTAGAGTACACGATATACAACCAACATTTGCTTATCAGGTGACTTCTTGAAAGAATTGCATCAACCCTTTCCTACAGCCATAATCGCTGCACTTTTCCACAACAGAGCTGTCTGATTTAATTGTCTTTTCTGATAGATAAACATCACAAAATTTCACTGTGATGCTTACAAGACTTGTGCCTCGAATAACATTGATTGAAGCTGAATAGGATTGTAATTAATAGAAGCTGACTGTGTCATTCATTACTAATTAAACTTTGAACATCATTTTTACAGCTTTGAAGAACTGTTGCAGAAAAACCCGCGTGAATTGCTTACTGTCAAAAATCACATCTTTCGGTTATGAGTGTGTTCCATTTAGAAGGTCAGTCATCTGTACTGTCATTCACTCTAAAATATGGTTCAGTCAGTAAACGACGGGTAGCACATAGGGAATTTTAACATGCTTTAGGGCTATTTTCCAAATTCATCTTTAAGCGATTGTCATTTTCAGGTCATCTCTTTATAAATAGGAATGGCTGATTCCTCCGAAAAAGTTGACGGTTTACTCGTTCTCGTAGTATCGATCCGCTAGGATAGACTCAATGAGCCACCGAGTGTATTTCCCCAGGTGAGTTCTGTTTAAAGACTATGATTGCTTTTGAACGCCGACGTAATTGAGACTTCTTGCTAAATGTGTGACAGAAAATCGACGTTGTAGTGATGAACGATGAGTTGGAGAGGTGTATATTAAAATCGGTTACTTAATCAGTAGCCATCATACCACAATGTGAGTATTTTCTCAATACTGTCACCCGGTGCACGTCTTCCTTTTCTGCGTGTTGATTGCACTATTGATAAGTGTTGGATACTGCTTAATGAATTTTGATTCATTGCGTAATATATTCTGTGAGCAGATCCGTCAATTCAGCATGAACGAATCCAGTAAATTGAATTGCTATTCCATGATATAATGGATCACCAACTGTATGTCTGAAAGGCGTGTACTGTAAGAGGCATACTTGTATGTGTTTAGAGCGATAATAATTTACGGATGGGTTGACGAACGAATTTGCATGGTTGCAACCTGAACGTGGTTGCGCCTGTTTGCCCTTTTACATCTGTACGGAAAAGATGGCCCGTTTATTAAGGAACGTATTTAATTTCAGGTCTGATGAGTCGCTGGGCTCACTGTGGCCTCAAGGAAGTAGAAGTAAACCAAATCGTAGACGGTTTAGATGTTCGGAACAACCTCTTGTGTCCATTCGATATGGTGTCCGCTTTCTAACTAACATTCCACCGCGTGAAGCGGTTGATAAAATTTGTAGTTTTATTTTAAGCAGCAATGCTATTTTTCCTATTCCAGTGTCCGAACTAACATCACTATTACTCCTGTGCACATAGTGTAGAATTCAAATTCCAGAAGTTTACTTTCCGGCAAGTGGACGGGGTTCCAATGGGTAGTCGCCTGGGTCCACTCCTAACTGATTTCTTTATGGGTAAGGTAGAATCTACATTAGGTGAAAGTTTGTCAAAGTCAATAATGCATAAACGTTACGTAGAGGGCATCCTGCCATACTTGAGAATGCAAATGATCTGAACGCATTATTTTTGAAATCGAATCATTTACATCCCAACCTCAAGCAAACTAGAGAGAATGAAGTAAACAACTGCCTTCTGTTCTTGGACATTTTAGTTATTCGAAGATCAGATGACACGATATGAAGATCTGTTTACAGAAAGCCTACCTGGACAGGACAGTGTATTATAAGATAGGCCTAGTTCGAACGCTTTTTCACAGAGTGTGGTGGCTGTACACAGAAGACAATCTACCACAAGAATTAAGCATACTCACAAATAAGCTGCGGGCCACCGGGTACCCCTTGCCATTCATTAAGAAATTTAGAAGTGTCATCACCTCGAGGATACAGGAGACAACGGTACCAAAGAAGTAGGTGTACTTAGAACGCTCGTTTCGAGGCAACGGCTGGCCATTAATGACAAAATGAGGCCTAACAGCAGCTGTATCCAGATCTTATAACGCTTTAAAGCTATGTATGATACAGCGAATAAGGCCCTGTTAGTCTCATGGGCTAAGAACAAACAGCCTACGTCTGTCACATCCCATCGTTTATACAAATATTCATGTAGTTGCAGTATGAGCTACATAGGGAGGACAAACCGACAGCTGGCTTCGCGTGTCAAGCAGCATGTTCCCAACTGGGTGAAAATACAGCTGAAAACTCCGGGCGCGTGCATATAGGCCGACAGACGGCATCCAGCGTCAACAGCAACGAAAAACTTCACCCGAACAGGAGGAACAGTCAAGGTTTCTGACTCATCTTCTGCAATTTTTCAAAGCCACCGGAAATGCATCTTCCAGTTTCCTGAGAGTTTGCCTATCAGAGGTCATAATCCTCCTTGTGTGTTCAGAAACAATTTGCGTTGACTTTGCGGCTGCCCTGGTAGTCAGCATTCTCACTTGTTTAATCTTTATTCCCCTGTCTGTCTGTCTACTCTGTTAAGCCATTATCTTCGCCTTATGGAACCTTATCTTAATGTCTAAAACTAGTTATATGTCCGTATGTGATCAGAATGTACGAAGTGTTACTCCGGATAACGTCACATGACTTACATCTTCTCATTGCCTTATTCAAGTAAACCAAGTCATTTTCCAAGCGCGAATAGCGCAGTTCAGCCCCCAGGATAATGTTATATGACTTGCCTATGATGAGAGATAAGTCGAGCTGACCTCAAAGAATAATGCCAATTAACAACTGAAATAATTACCAAATAATTGAATTTTACAGGCAATAGCACACTATAATCGACAGTTCTCGTTAGTAATAATTCAAAAGCAGTAGTTTGTTTGGAGGTAAAAAATAACGAAGTACCTTTCAGATATAGCAGGTGGTGATATACTTTTTAATGAAATCGATCACGAATTTGGTATAAGCCGTAAACATATTGTTTTCTTGAGGCGGCAAGAAGACATACATTGCGAGATGCAATCGTTTCGTTCATTTTCATCAGTCGAATACATAAAACATTCAGTTATGTATTCGACTGATGAGAATAAACGAAATGCTTGCATCTCACAATGTATGTCTTCTTGCCGTCTTAATGAACTGGATAAAGGGAACCCAATGTTTCAAATATTGTTTTCTTTCAGATTAGCAGAAAGGCCCCGAACTAATTACCTCTGCTCAGTTAGTCGCAGATATAAATTGGAATTTCAGATGAAACCGTTGAGAAGAACAGACTCATTCTGTAAGCCTGTATATTTTGTCGGTCGAAACTAGTTTACTGTTGCATTGAACCTTCCGTTATTCCAAGTGTCATTATCAACGTGACTAAAATTATCATTTTTTGGATAGTGGATAGCGAGTTATTTGAGCTGGTTCCGTAGGCGCCGAATTCTATAAAACTTCACGTGCAAGAATAAGTGAATATGTGTGTTCGCTTTTAAGAATGACTTAACCAACTACCTGCAAACACTTACCGACGGCGGAATTTCTTACTGTATACCGTTTATCTCCTCCAATAATGCATACATTGCATGTCATAATAACACACTTCGGGTTCAACTAATCACTTATTGAGTAACCTTACCACATGCACAAAGAAGCACACTTTCTTTTACATGAATGTTTTTTCCACTGTCCGGAAGAATGATCTGCTATGTGTTAACAGTATAATCTTGAAACCAAAGCGATAAACATTTCCATTCCATGGTCTCACCAAATCCAAGACGTGACTTATGCAGATGGCAGAGGTGTATAAAACGGGTTCGCGCCACTAGCTACCTGTTTGTGCCTAACTGCACTTAAAAAGTTTAGTCAATTTCCACACCATAACCGATAAGCTGAAGCAAGAAAAAAATCAGGTTAACCCACAACCTTCCAAGAATGTGGAGATTTATCTTGAGTGTGGTGAGCATGAGGCTGTCACTCACTCCAAACCCAGTTCCTCTTCTCGTCTGTAATGGTAACAACGCATGGTTTCGATTTCAAAACTCCTGAGGAAGGCCACCCGAGGTAGTTGAATCGTAAAGTATTATAAGTTGCTCATAACGTTGCGTTTTTCTCAATTCACTTTTCGACACAGAATTTACTTATTCACTATGGAGACCGAAACACTACCGTATTCTTTGTTCTCCTTCTAGAACATCCAATGATACGATCGATCAGTAGTGTTGTCTTTTATGTAGTAGTCGCTGTTAAGGAAACGGCCTAGTCTGCGCGTCTACGGTCTATAAAACGCCAACAGGAATCACGCGTTCTTTCTTCAAACAAGGTTCGTTATTACTATTTTTCCAAGTAAGCCCCTCTCTTTGACAACTGTGTAAATGATAATACGTCTTATCTTTGTCTCACTGGGGCTGATGCTCTACACTACACTGACTTATATGAAGTCACAAAATGACTAGCAGTAGTAATTTTAGCTGTCCTATTTTGCGTGACCAAGGATTACCGATGTTGTGTCTATTATTCTGTAGGGACTGAAGTGACCAAACAAACATTGGTCACAACACCTCCTATCTTCGGGCTGCAGACAGTGCAGCGGGATGAATGTCAGTTGAGGTCTACACTCTGTAACTCATCAGTAGTTTCATCCGTAGCGAGCGAGAGAAATGCTAGTTACTCGTATAGAATGAATCACGTAATATTGACGATGGGAAGGGACATTTTCGGTTATTTGCAAAATATTCGGACCATCTGTGTTTCACAAGTTAGATTTCCTAATTCGAGTGATCAGTTTATGATAACGAGCACAGTGTTCTGGCTGTCGGATGAATGGAAGCAAACTAAGGTCGGAGATGTTAGCTGTCGTCGAATCTCAGTAGTGGGTGACCTAGAGTTGCAAATGTTGAGTGAAGCCCACAGTAGCTGATAAAAGTGGTATCTATGATGGAGTGGTTCTTATTTGGAAGACTATCGCACATATGTCTAACCGATTCATTTGTTAACCTAGTCTGAATGTTTTAAGTAACTTGGTAAAACAGTATACAAAAGCTATACAAAGCCATAAGCCAGAAGTTTTGTTCCAACTAAAAGTCGGTATGACAGTGAACACTGCAGAAATTTTCCGTTTGTTAAATTACAGCAAAACTCCCAGACATTACAGAAGTAAGCATTACGAATGAAGAGGTGAGCGGAGCTGGAGTCTGGTTCCTCCAAGAGAGGCTGGCTGAAACAACTTGGGTGAATACGAAAGACGTTCTCAAGTAGAAGGAGTATTCAAATAATATCCATGACTAATCGCTGATCCGCCTTTGAGGTATAAGATGTTACTGATCACCTTGTGGCTAGATTCAAACAACCCTTTGATCATATAAGTTAGCATGAAACCAAATTGAAACAGTGTTGAGTGATCGTACTACAATGTGGTCGACGAGAACAACCAGGTTACCTTGTCCACCTCTTTCCCTTGACCTTCTTTCTCGGCTTGTTTCGCCCACTCGTAAGACCACACTGCAGACTAATAGCCGGTGAATCATTCATGTTACACGAGCCAAAGTGGTATAAGTATACAACAAATAATTACACAGAAAACAAATTCCATGGAAGAACATAAAAAAATAACGATCCAACAAAAATTTAAACAAAAATGTCACGTGAGGCGGAACAGATATGAACATAAAATGGGTCAACATGCGCCAAATAAGAAGAAAAGTAGATATTTCTGGTCAGTTTCATTGGAAATGCAAACTTTATTACTAAGACTGAATATTTGGTAATACGTACTGTCCTATCAGTGTAATCTCCAATAACATTTTGGGTCTCATAATAGATTATACAGTAAATAACCAGTGGAGATGAACAGGCATGAAATGTGTAAATCTAAGACTTTAGTACTTTTCCTGAACGCTCTGAGCGATAAATACTTGTGTGAAAGCTATCACGAACCCACATAGCTTTGCTTTCCAGCTTTTACAATGCTTGTAGCGATTTTTTAAAACAGTCATAAAAATTAGCGTTTTTAAAACAGTCATAAAATTGGCATTTTCAATAGGCTGTTTTACGATTAATCCCTAATAGAAACTGACAGAAATTCCACAGTAATGAACCTTAGCAGGTTTTCAAGGTTTTTATGGGAAGACTAATTTGTTTCGATTCTCATGGAGTTTAATCAAACATAGAAAATGACATTCACGGAGCAAACTCTTCATCTGTCCACTTGCAACTAGATGACCAGAAAAAGATTTCGGAAAAGTACACTGGAAGGACGTTCCAGCGCCTTGTTTCAAAGTAAACCACTTAAACTTACACTAAACGTTTAGTGTATATGCAAAACTAGTCTGATTCCTGCCTCTGTTTATTTGAAAATACAAACGCCAGACAAAACTAGACTTTACTTTGTCCTGTGCTGTTATTAATTGCAGAGTGAAGTTATAGGAACTTTACTGTCCGTTGTCAGAACAGTCGTAAAATAATAACGTAAGCCTACAGGTTCCTAATCAGTAGTATTTAAGTCAATAAGTTCAACTCTATACATCAATAGACTCACCCTTGGATCAAGTGGAGTTGCATCTTTGTAAAAATACCACAACCTTGAATCATTGCTGTATGACAACTTGAATCGTGTGACATATTGTGGTCGCTTATTGTCACCTCTACCTTTGAGAATAATACCAGTTATTTCGGTCGGGGGACCAACATCAATCTGAAGCCACTGGTTACCTGGAATAGAAAACATATTTACAGGGAAAAATGTTTATTAAAGCCGAGGTTGTCTGAAATTCATGAAATATTTTCAAGCTTTCCATATGCTCACAGCAACCGATATAACGAGGTGCACTTTATAAACGTCAGAAAAGTTTGAGATTTAGTATACTCAATCGGCAACGGCTACTCATATGTGGAAAAAATATAGAAAAACGTTTACTTCATTGAAGTGCTGAAGAAATTTCCATACTGATGCCCGTGATTATTATGCCATCCGAATGGTTAGGTGAATTGTTAACGCAAACCAACGGATTGATCAATCAAACCAATCTTCACCATAACCATTTTGCTATACAGAACAACCTTGGATAGTATGAAACTATCGTCTGTCCCACGTCTTAAAGATTTCCATAATTCTTTTTCGTTTCATTCCATCAAATCACAGGGGTGGATTATCAAACTTGAATGAATACTTTTGAGTTTTTATGAAAGAAGAACTGTATAGCCAGGTGCTGACATTCAGTTTGCTCTTTTCATCCACGGAACTGAAACACTTACATATACGGGACATGTGGATAGAAATAACACTGAACGCGATCCACGAGTGAACTTCTCAATAAAACGAGAGTCTTATTCGTGTCAGGGCAGACGAACCGTCCGAGTTCACAGTTTTTGAACACGCAGTGCCGAAAGCTGAAGATTGACTCGAACCGTTTGTTTTCCTTGAAGCTGATAACAGTGACTTTTAACTGCAAGGACAAATTGTTGGCCCTTTCTACTGTTGTTGTTACCCACATGTCCTACATATTCTAAGGTTACGCAGTCGTGATTGAATACAGTAAACGAGATGTTAGCATTCCGCGATATGTCTTCAGTACGTCTGAATGAGTTTGGAATAGGTGGTTAGAACTTCACTTAACCAGGCAACATTGTCCTGAACACTTGTAGCAAGTCATTGATTCCAAACTAACAATGTAATTATTGTTGTTCGTTTGTCATTTTATCGTTCGTACTCGATATAATCAAATTTGACAAGATAAATGGCAATCGTAATTCACAGCAATCTGTGAATGTTGGGTAAGCTTGTTTATTGATAACACAAGCTGCTTAAGACCAGATTAACAAACGGCGGAATTGGTGTTAGGTAAGATGGTCTATGGGTAAATACTTAACTCAGTTTCTAAGTACTGAGTCGGCGGTCAAGTGTATACAGTCACAGGTCAATGCTAGGTATGAAATGAGTTGAGGATTTAAAAAATAGGAATGCTAATCAGAATCAGCAGCAAACGTCGGTTTATCGACCGTTCTATTCAGGGAGTATTTCCCTCTCGCCACTTTTATGGTTTCTGCGACTCAGCTAACCTCAGCCGTTCAAAAGTATGCTTGTGTTAATCGAACCTATTCGACTGGGTTTCACTACTCGTGTCTAACTCAAGACGAAGGATTACGAAATTTCTTATCATTAACTGCTATTGTGTTCTGTTTTTATTCGACACTCGTCTGTCCCAGATCTGTTGTCTTGTGCGGACTATTCAAAACAAATTTGTGAAAAGCCTACGTATTTGTTATATATGTCTATTTGCAAGGTCTCAAAACCAACAGTATTTTTAGCAGAGTTGTCTATTATTTTGAGCAAAATAACGAAGGTTTGTTTCTATTTATTTGACTAGTCTGATAATGAGTTGTCATTTAAGAATTTGATTAAAATAACTTATGTTTAGTAATTTGTTTACTGTCTGTTTTGCACTAATGACTGTATGCACATTTTTGTACATGTTGCAAGCCAGTACAGAAATTCAATTTACAATGTTAACAAAAAACTGCTTTGCAAACCTACTGACGGCTAAAGGTGTTTCACACGTCTGTGGTGTTGAACGAATCAATAATTTTAAGATTCCATACTACCTTGTGAACCGGAAATTCCAGAAAAGTTAGCTGGTCGTTGTTGAATTCTAGTTTTGTCATTATTGTGGTTGTGGGATTTACACATCTGGTGTATAACGAAAGTAGGTCCGCCAGATTTGGCGCCATCATGACAAACTTACATAATACCGCCATGTTTCTGACGCTTTCGTCAAAAGATTTCTTATAAGTTTTACTGGAAAATGGAAAATTTGTGCTCTCATGACTGGTCTTTTTCTCAGCTGAATAATTACCAATGGAAATCAATGTAGATCTCTTTTAAACTTACGGGTATCTCTATGGTTTCAGTTCTATTATCTTAGGCAAATAAATAAATAATACCACTGTAATGAAACTGACGCTTCTTTGACATTTATTGACAAAGATTGATTTACTCCGAACAATTGGTAACACGACTAGCATGACTTGTATGCGAAATTAAGTAATTTTAGAGCAAACAACGTAACATAAAACTTACGAATTTTGGTATGAAATGGAGTAAATGATTTGACTCATTCCGAAAGATAACTTAGTACACCGATAAACGCACTTTTAGGCAGGACACAACAAACAACCTTCGGTTACTTATTCAAAGTAGGCACTTCAGTGAGAAATGTTCAACGACAGTTTGCCAGTTTTAAAGCAAAAACTGACAATTATAAATAATCGAAAACCAGTATGAACCCTTAACTTGAAGAGAGTGGACAGTCGAAAGATGTTTGCCGTTGTCATAAGAAGTCTTGGAATCCTCTACTCAAGAGGACAAAAACAACCAGTAATGTTTTCCGCCAGTGCAGTCGCCAGTAAAAACTTGTATTATAGGAAGAAAAAAGTCAGAAGCAGTTTTTTACATATTGTATAGTTCGAGCACATTTCGCTGCATCGCATCAGGCGCATACTTCAGTCTGTGGGTTTATATAACGTAACGGTCATGGGTGCCACAATACCAGGCTCAAGTCAGAATGTAACATGTCACAGGGAACCAGCATCATCGATCGCCCGACACCTGTTGACTTGTCGACCCCGAGTGAACCTGCAGAAGGCGTTTCGGATACGTTAAGCAATAAAAATCGAAGGCTTCGCCGGTTCACGGAGGCGGTAGCAATTAGCAAATGGAAGTCACCTCTCTGTGTGCAGAAAGTCTTGTTCGTCAGTACGAGATTGCCCTGGTAATTGATGTGTATGGATGTGTGTGAGTGTGCATGCGTTTGTGTGGTTGTTGATTTTGTTGTTTAGCTTCACAGTGCCCATTGAACTTTGTTATATAAACCCACAGACTGCAGTATGTGCTCGAGAGATACATTGTGCGAAAACTGTTTCTGACTCCTTGTTCAAATTTGTCACGGGAAAAGGTTGTTTTGTGTTTAAATTATCGCTGCTTAAGTAGGTCTGCTAATTAATTACAGTTCACAGTTTGGCTTCAGATTTACGACATCAGATGTCTTCACAGTTCGTATGATGGTTCTGACTACCTAATATACATTCGGCTTACTAAAGTTGTGTGAGATTGGGCAGTAAGACAACTGTGACTTGAAAATTACCTTGATTTTTGATACGTCACATGGTTACCGACACACATGAATAAACCGGCAGAGTCCAATCAAGATGTTTGTAATAGGTTACCGATAGTACAGAACTTTGTACGGTTTAGTGAATAGCTGCGGAAGTCCTCTCTGCTTCCTTCTACCCACATATAGTTGATTTACGGCACATTTTAGACGATTGCTGATTGTACACAAGAAAGCAGTGGTGACTGTCGAGACTGCACATCAAGTGAATGATCGACTCTGAACTTATCAAAGTTTCGGGAAGGAAAAACGAAACAGTGTGACTTTTTGTTATAATTATACAAGAACCCTCTTACATAACCATCTATGTAGTTTATGACATCAAATATGTTAGGATAATACGAATCACAACAGTGTAGTGAGGAAAGTCATCCACCCATCTCGTTCGTTCTTACATACTGACGTTCCAACTAGCTTCTTTCAAAAAGAACTGCTTGACACGACTTCCACTTTAAGTGGTCAATGCTCACCAACTTTATAATAATAATGTGCAATTTCATTAGCGTTTCGTTATTAATTTATTGATTTAAGTGCTTCAAAATTGCAAAATACAAAAATTTGAACCATAAGTTCACCTTAAAAACGTCGGAAATACTCGCATAACAAACAAGTGCAATTTAGGTTAGGTCACAAGTGCAAAACGTTTTTGAGTACAGTGTCTTGTGTTGCACTTTTTAGTTTTTCTGGAAAACTCATCAAAGCTGTTAAAAAGCATATGGATGTTTTTCGCTTGTGACTGAAATACAATGTTTCTGACTGGTATGTGTTTTGACACTAAATCTGTACCGAAAGTCTTGGCGACAACCTTACCCAAAATTACTTATGTTCTTCTGTGCACAAATTGAGAAGTTTTGTCAACAGTCTGAAGCAAGTGAACAGTGTGGTTACTTTGAATTTCGTGTATGTGAAAACTTAAGAATCGATCGATACAGTGGCTAAAAAAGGGCATATCGACTTACGTGTAACTTTAGTGAATTAAATGGTTCATCACTTGTTGCGACCACAGAAATTTGTGGGCACACCGAAGCATAAGGAGAAAAGGCCAGATTTTGATGTTGTCATTGTTCAAAAAAAAACCAGAGCACACGACTTACCATTAAAGACAGAAAAAAATGTATGGATTAAGTCTCACCCAAGTATCCACAGCTGACCGATTGCCTGAAAATCATACTGTATGTGTATATGTTGGGCATGGCAGTATACTCTCAGTTCTGCTGCACGTAAGCCAATAACTATCACCCAAATTTACTGACCATGTTGCGCATCACTGTATTAGGTTGGGATCGTGCTATCTGTTGTGTAACCCGTGCACCGACCAGACACTCTGGGAGACTGACGATTGATACTACCGATCTTACTAGATACACTAAGCCATCCTACCAGCCGGTCACCGTAAGCATTAACCAACTGAACTGTTAACTGGTGGGAAATGCAGCCCAATCAGACTCACATGTTTTGCTTAGAAGGTCACCAGGTGAAAAAGTTTTACGAGACCATAACAAACTTAGACTTAAAATGGCTGACGGACTGGCAAGGAAATCTTTTGCACAGTAGAAGTCCGGTCGCTTATAGTTATGCATATGATTCCATTTTCCTACGGTACTCAAACGACTACCTGCCAGAGGACTCCATTTTGTTCAGCACTGTATATGCCACCTCCATCCGGACACTCGGTTGAACTCTGATGAAGATATTTGAGCCAGTTCTCCTATTCATTACTTTGTTAGTCGCACATTAAATGTCAGCAAATTATCCCATAAAACGATAAACCTCAGTCACTGGAGAACGAAGCTCACATAAACCGATCTTCTTTGGCAAAGGCATAGTAACTGCCGTGTTAGATTTGTCAAAGAACATTACAACCGATAATTCTGCTCCTTAGATTACAACTGACCGAGTCGGCCGTGATCAGCCGTGCATTGCAAACTGGTTAGTATTCTCCAGTGTATTTATATTAACTATAACTATGGGGTACTTGAGACACAGCAACTTATTTCATCACACAACAGAAAGTGAACATCGTGGCTTGCAGCGTTTAGTTCTCATTTGATCTAAACTTCATTGTTCATGCCAAAGTGTACAGCAGGTTTACAGACATGTACTAACCACTCAGAGTGAACAAAACGACTTTTAAAGTTGAACATCAAAAATTTGGTAGCACCCTTTCGTAAGCAGATCGATTTTTCGGCCAGATCTTCATGAGAAGTGCTAAAATCAGGTCATATGCTTTTAATCGAAAAGGGCTGGCTGAAAACTCGACGTGAATGCGAAGGATCTGATCGAATACGAGTAATGTTTAAGTTGAAATCAACAGAATCTTCGATTAATCCCCAGTGGGGCTACTTTTGTTGTTACAGCTGTTTCGGAAAATCTATTTCAACGGCGGCAAACGCTCTACCATCTGAGCAACGAAGCCACGCCGAAATCTGAAAAATTTCACATCTTGATCCAGTTACACACCCAACCAACTGTGTCATATGAAATCCACCAAATGATCCAGTCGATTGACTGCCCAAGCGGGATTTCTCAATCAGTTCAAACGGGAATCCACCAACGCCATCGGTGAGCATTGACAGTGAGTTAATGATAAGCAGTTTGACAGTTTTTATAACTTAGAAAAGGCATGTTGTTTTTGTCGCTGGTCCGAATCCAGCCGAAATCCAGAATACTTTGCAATTGGGTATCTTCTAAATTATCAAATCTGCCAAACTACTTATCAGTAATTTAAATATAGTTCAAGCAATTTTCAATGACCACCGATTACGCATTGAGTTATCATGTTTCACTCGTCTCCGCGATTCGTTTATTCGACTTAGCATAACTTCACCTAGCTCAAGCTGCACATCAACAAACACTAACCAGATTAGTAATTGCTTGGAAAAACTGCTGTACACTGATGAACCTCCGCTCTAATTCAAGTAGCTGGATGAGCCACATCAGCAATCCTTCTGTTCAAGACACTGGTGGTTCGGCTCATGTACGTTTGATACTTGAGCAAATCAAGTCTTGGATCTGATGGATATACTTCAATGATGTTCGCTCTAGAGATGGCTCTCCCGGTAATTCCAGTGCCAAATGAATGGAAAGGAGTGGAAATTAGTAACTGACAATAGGGCTTGTGAATCGACACACAAATCAACGGTCAACTGCTTGTGTTAAACAGCGAAACAGATCCGGATGGAGGCAACATATCAAGGTTTTATAATATTTCCAGCAATTTCAATCAGCCTGGAGGTTTCCAACGGACTCAAAAGTTCTAATCACCGGAGGATCGACTGAAGTTAGCGGATAGTAGCTAACTTTCCAAAGAAGAAAATCGGACATACTAATTCCTCACAAACAAAGGTGAGTGAGTAGTTAAACATGACAATTCGGTTGTGTCCATGGTGAGGTCACTGGCGCAGCGGTCATCACAGTTTTCCTGGGCGAATTAATGGAGGTTCAGAATCCAGCTGTGTCACGTATAAGAAATACTGACGAGCTCAAACAAGGGAACAACTCGAGTCTAGTAATTAGTTCTTCAAAGTAGAGTGGGGGTCCAAATTAACATTCAAAATGCGTTACCTTGTCCGTGTTTGCTGTGCATCTCGAATTACACCATCCAATTTTTTATAAGTTTAAGTCGGGTAAACTTCAAAGTAAATAACGCCGTTTAACACATGTTTAGAGTTTTTAGTAGGGATGCTGCTCTGACTCGCCAACAAGTCTATGAAGATCAACGTACTCAAAAGAGATAAATCAAAGAGAGCAGAGCGTAGATTATCTACAAACCTTTCAATATCCTCGTTTAACATTCATTCAGGGTGTGTCATGCTGTTACGTAGAGCTTACAACTGGAATCCGAACAGAATTTTACAGAAATTTTTCAATGTTCATAGAACACTATCTAATTCTTCTATCTGCCCAAACAACAACACTGTAGAGCCAATTGAAAATTGCCGCCTTCAGATTCTTGTTTTACTGATTCTCAAACTTTAGACTTTTGTCTACTTACTTATTTTTTAAAACATAACTGGGGATATATTTTACCATGAATTTGAATTTAATCCCTAAACGTCCCACCAACTGCGCATTTTTGTCGGGTGGTTTACAGACGCACGACGACTGACTGTGACGTGTGAACACGTCTGTATGTGTGCCACCAACGATTCCCACACTGTCGACCAAACCCATATGTGTGTGACAGGTGTCAGTCAAGCGGTGTTCTGGCTAGAATCCCACCTGGTAGCGGTCAAGGTCACAGAACGGCAATTAATCCAGTTGAATCGCACCAGACGGTGTACACTTCTACTCCTCAATTAGTTAGTCTGATAGACCTCACGATTTAGACGCTGAGAGATGAAAGATTGATGAAAAGTTAAAGAGCTAAACTGAAACATCAAAAAACAAATTTAATGAAATCACTTGGTAACAAGCTTGAAACATAATCGAGTTGTTTAAAGGTCAATATTGTAAATCACACAATTATAGGTCAACTCCAGAATGCAAGAATTCATTTAATTGGAATTTATAACCGAGACAACGATTTATTAAAAGAAGTGAATTTTATACCAAACTGTTTCGAACACCGTCAGGATTGACTGATGAAACTGGTTATCCCCGAGTATGCAAGAAACTCTCATGGGGCCAGAATATTTAGAAAATCAGTAAGTAATTATTTGAAATTTATTTATCAGCTCGTGAAAAATTCAACGGATACACAAAATATAGTAAAACGTTATACATCAAGCTTTGTGAACACATAGTAGCAGATACTACTTTCCATACTGCTTTTTTTATACTAGAGTTTGCATCCCAAAGACGGCTGCCCAATCGCATTTTACTACCCACTTGATGTTACTTATACTTTTGAGGCGTTTATGATTACATTTTTAGTGAATAGTTATTAAATAAGAATGTTTCTACTTACTATGAATCCAGCCGTGGTTAGTCCAACGTTGCTGAGTTGCCATATTTAGCTTATATGGTTTGATAAATCAGCCGGCCAGCTAACGAAGCAAGGCGAATGTAGAGTACAATTACTCTAGTTCTATATGAGATTGTCAAGAATGCATTGAAGTCTAAGAGTGACCAAATATGGCTAAAATTGTCAACCTCGAGATAAACCGATAAAACCGGTTGAAAATTGATGAATGTGAGTTAAATCGGTGAACATAGACTCAGGATTGTAGACCTGTTCTAGGCTCGAATAGTAATGGTTGCTATCACGGAAATACTTGTAATTGCAACAACAAACGATATAACGTTATGGCAATCAATCGAGTCATAGGACAGGAAGAAAATCTTGTGTGTCCAGCTGAGAGATGAAATGTGCACAGACGACGGCACATAGCATTCAGTTGTTGCATTTGTCATATTCTGCAATTTCACACACATACACAGAAGTCTGACATATACGTCGTGTTAACAAACGAGTTTGTTAGATTAAAACATTTACAAGATGAACACTTTCATTGGAATCATTCCGAGCATACGAGAATACAGTTTAGTGTGCGGTTTGATGTTTTATCTGGTTTTGGTTACCTGGCAGGACGGTTGCATCAGCATTGACAGAGTTCAGCGCTTATGTTTAACTACCTGTTGTTGTGCACGAACTGTTAACTGATGCTTCAAGACGTCGTGTAGAATTTTGAAGACTACTTAACATTAGATAGATATCCGTGTCGTCCGTTTCAGTCAGTTCTGGTGATTCGGTAGTCATCGGTATGCCGCCGACTGAACATGAACAACAGAGCCGGGGTGGTGGTGGACACTAATGGAATGCTGTAGTTAGCAAATAGCTGGTCTTACGAGTGTTACTTTAATTTGACGTTGAACGTATGCTCACTTAGTTTATTCTATACTCATCTGAGAACAGTCCCCCTGCCGCAGCAATTTCTGAAAGTCATTTGCGAGATGAACTGATTGGCCCAATCGAAAGTTTTGTTGAAGTGAGAAAGACATCGTTGAACGATCTTTCGTCACCGGCCGTGTTATAGAAGTTACGAACGATCAACAGGTTTGCGACGTATGTATCTTTCGTACATAAGTCATGCATAAATGATACAATGTTAAAACTGAAGGTTGTTACACGCCCAGAGAAAGTGGGCTAGTAAAGCTTCATTATTTTGGACGCCTCTGGAGGTATAACTGGTTGGAAGCAAAATTAAAAGATAACAGAATATACGATTTACTGCCAGGCAAATTTTGCTCCGTCTAACCAGATACACAATACACTCCTGATGTTTATACAACAGAATCTAACAGATTGAGTGAAACAAAGTACAAAATCACATCCACTAAAAGATTACACTGCTCGTTTACTGTTTACAGTTTTAAATGGTCTAACACAACTTTCTGTTGGCATATAAGTGGTTGCCATCGATGAATAGCAACAGCCTCAGCGGGCTGAAGTAGGTGCTGATTGTTGGTTACGTAAAAAACTTTGGAAGAATCAATTGTGACAATCTCACGTAAAGAGGACAGATAATGACGAGTGAAGATACTGACTCTTGCGTCAATTGTTCGGTGAGTCTTCTATGTAACCGAATTATTGCAAAAACATTTTTTCAGTATTTTGTGAATGGTTGATTATCAAGAAATAGGAACTGTTCCATTGCTGGTTATACCAATTAAACAATCTGTTGTCCATCCAGTACCTATCCAGTTTTATTACTTTGTAACAAACAACTCGTTTTTCTGACAATATTTCAGTTTCAGTTCAGATGGATAGCAAATACAGCGGATGATTTTGTGATGAATGATTGATTAAATGCCCGATCATTTTAAAAAATCAAATTTACGATTAATCTTTTAGCCGATTGTGTTGTCTCTATGGACGACCGTTTACATCCATTTGACCACTTCTTGGCTTGTGAAATAAATGTTTTGGATACTGTTTATTCGTTGAGGACCAATGTTATCGCATCTTATCTTAAAGCGAAATGTTGGCTTTAAACGTCAAGCTGAAATCACGAGTAACACTATTGTTTGTCAATCCCATCAGTCATCGGAAATTAGTGAGTAATATGACATGAGATCTTGACCTGCTAGTCATGGCTGAACCATTTAGTTATCAGTGAAAAGCACGCGTTTTCATTTTAGATCCACCGGACTATTAAACTTTCACACAATAGTCCAACTGCACCCTCGAATTTACACTAAACCAACCTGGTTTAATATAATGCAAACGCACGGTGGTATGCATTTCAACATTGCCCCCAAAGTTGTACAAATAAGTCCAACAAATGGTCGGCAGCTGACCGACAGAAGTTGTGAAGATTTTTATTTTAATTCTCACTTGTTCGGTGAATAAACAGACGCTTAACGATATAGGAGTTGATGTTCGCCACAATGATGATTCACCTGGATTGGGCGGTTATGACCACATGTGTATGGTACACCAGTACCATGAACCACGACTGCGCCAATGGAAGTGAGACAACCACTACGACTTCTCTATTCGTGCTGGTACCTCCGTAAGTTAGGCAGAAACTAGAACACTCAGAGTGATGCCGTTAATTGCTTGCTGAATATCGGCAATCACGTTGTTAACACTTAATCACCAACAATTTAATTACGCTGAACCATCTTATGACAAACGTACATCACGCACGTGGTCACTTGTGGTCCGGTCAACTTACATGGGTCGAAATCATTAAAATTGTACAACCGCTGCGTATCGTGATCCGTGTTCTATCCCCCCCACCATGACCGCCACTGCCTCAGAGCCCCGTTCACCAACTTTAACATGTGCCGCATGTGGAAACGTTTACTGTTAAAAAGAGGTGTGCGTATTATGTCCCCAACATTCTGGTAGGGGTGCGTTTACGCCGTTTTGATAAATTGTCGACCAGGTCATCGGTAACGACAGCCAACGCAGCAGGTACCTAGACATTGTGGGCCAAGGCAGCAGAAATCAGCTGTCGCCTTCGCATCGAATCTTAGACACAGCTGTTAATCGGAAAGCGGACTAGCCGGCTGTAAACTATACCTTACCCCATGTCTAAGCAGTATGTTTGTAATACAAAACCTTAATCTATTTAGAAACATGTGGGCACAAATGTACATGCTCGCATGCGCGAACAGCATCAATGTTGGTCACTACCCTCGGGATTACTCATAAATACAAACAATGTATACGCCCAGATCGTCGCAGAAATGGAATGACCACGATTGCCGTCCCTAGGAAAGATGAGTCACGGTAGATTGGGAAATCGGTACCTCTGCTTGCACACTACCTTCAAACTACTAGATTTACTTCCATTGTGGAAACACTAAAATCTTTCGGTCCTTCTGTTGAACTAAGATTAAGTCAACGTCTAATAGAAACTATCTGAATTTATAAATATGTACCGGTACCAGTCTTTCCTACGTCAAATTTCTTAAAGTTTCCCTCAGTAGGAAATGTACAAAGTATTTGGCTACGTGAATATATCATCTAGTACTTCCGAACCATAAACGGAACGGATATGAAAAAACATATCGTGCGTTGTACTGATGTTCATCATAAAGAAATTCATTGGTTAAGCCACAACGAGTTAAAAGCTGTCTGATTTAAATCGTTTGATAAAAGCTCTCCGAGATGGTCGAAACGCTGCGAAACCGATAACTCTGTTGGGTTTTAACACGTTATGGCTTAACCAAGGAATTACTTACTAGCGAATACATCAACCTTATTGTGGATCATGCATGCAAACGTTAATGTATTGGTTGAAAGACGGTTGGTATAGATTAGGTCTTGCGGGGATTGAACGGTTGATGTTAACTCAAAATAGTCATACGCACGAGTTGACACTGCATTTAAAGTCTCACACTAGTTGATAGTATGGAACATTCTGTTTACATAACATCACGTACATAACGTATGCATCATAATATTCTCAAGACGTATGCAAGATGCGGAAGAAAGAACTAACCGTTTGCACTTTTGAATTGACAGAAACTAACTGTCGTTTACTACTCGATCAAATAGATAAAGCGTCATCTTGGGAAATAATAGCAGTGCTAGCACTGGTTATCGGGAACCGAAACATTCGGTTTGCGTTGTCTGAATAAAATCTAGTCGTTCAACACAGCTAGTGTTAAACTTTGGTTGCATGTTAGACTGTTCAGAAAGCTTCAGTTTGGAATCCATTCGACAAACGTTGGCTCAATTTTGTGAACTAATTTTGAGTAAATTATTCGTTTATTTATCCTATTATGTGAATGGCACGACCTGCAATGAGGAACTACAAGAAGCAGGGAGAGACTGAATAATCACGCAATGTTCAACATTGTGGAAAACCTCATCAGACACAATACCATTTGAGAAGCCGAGATTTATCTGGCCAAAGTCACCGTATTCCTGATAACTAATTAATGATTCAGAAGTTGCCGTGCCAAATAATCGGAAGCCAACGTGCGTTCGACATCAAACATGTTAAACGAAAACCCTACCCTAAGGTCTAGTGTGATTTAGCCGTCCCTAACATGTCTTCACACGCACATACATCGCCACGTCACGGAAGCCAAGCCAGGTTGTCGGTTAGCGCGAAGACTAAAATCATCCATGTATAATGTGGCCCGGGTTTAGCCTACAAAACTGGTTGTATCGAGCTGTAACTTTCCGCATGTTAATTCTTGCTTTTACAATGTTTGCTGGGCAGGTGTTGCATTTTTGTGTTACTTATACTTCTGTATTATTCTAGTCCAGTAGCCTTTAGCGAAACGAATGCACACTCCGATTTTTGCTTTTCTTAATCGAGCGAAATTAATCGACGTAAGTCAAAAATTATAGTCTGCTCGTACATACCCTGAATTACGGTTGCTACTCACAACCAGGAGTGTCGCTCAGCCTATTCATAATCGTGACCTACTGAAATGTTCTGTCTCACACGTAATATATCTGTTAATTTGCAGTTGCGGTGACATCTATATCGGCAGAACAGATCGGTGCTTACGACAAAGAATGGTTGAACATACGCCTAAGTGGTTGGTGTGAGTCATGACGCAACAGGCAATGGCAACAGATCGACTGGGATGAAATCCGCCCTCATCCATTACAAAACACATGATGAAAACGGGTCGCGTTGTTGACCCCGCTAACTCTTTTCAAGTACTGTTGCGTAATCGGAATCCTAAATTGCTTGTTTTTTCCGAGGCAGTGTTAATCAATAATCGCCGCCCGACCCTGTGTTTGCAGTTTGTCTCTCCTGGAACTGATAACAGTCCTTGTTTTATGTAAACCCAATCGTTGATTATTTCTATTGTTGTTGCTCTCTGCATGTTCTATATATTCCGATGCTTTACGTTCACGACTGAAGACAGTAAACGAAATGTTATCATCTCGCAACACATCATCTATCGTTATTACTGAACTGGGTCAAGGGAACTCAATTTTCTAAAGTTTATTGATCGACCAATAAGGAATCAGCTGTTTCTGAGCATTTTAAGCTTCCTGTGTCTCCTATGAATCCCTTGAAAACAATTTTAACAATACTAGTAGATGTTATCAAGTCTACTCTTCACATGCGATCTTAAATATAATCACAACAAACGTTGAGAAGTGCCGTTATTAATAAGTCTCAGGATCCCACGAGACTCAGTACAGGTCATAAAAAAACTCCAAACATCGGGTGAATGAAAAATTTGAAAATTAATGATATTTAGTGATAAAAGAATGTAGTGACCAAAACATTGAAAAGGTACAAGATGCAGACAGTCAGCCATCTCACAGATGTGGGTTAACTATTGACTACTACACAGTACCATACCCGAGAGTACCTCTAACAAATTGTATGGGAGTTCGTGTAGTCCCCAACATGGTAGACAGCTCCTAACAACTTTGCTCCTCGAAGCTGTCAAAATATCCATAGCTCATAACCACATCTTCGCTGATGCGTTAGCTCGTGAAATGTACAATTGGAGATAAACCGAACACACTTAACTAAACAAATACAGCCAATAAATTTTCATTTTCTCGCTTATCTGTCCCGAACCCTTAGATTTATCAAACTCGCGTTGCTGACACATTCCACCACTGCGAAACATACTTAACAGCGAAGACAGCGGCGGCCAGATAAGCATTGGTTACTTGCATTTTCCGCAAGGATGAATCAAGCCTCTAATTTGTGGAACAAGACCAATCGTACACACTCAACATAAACCTGTTTGCTAAATCCCAAATGTGAAATATTGAAAAAGTTCTACGCGGTCCTGTGACCTTCATAGACTCCACATCAGGAGTGGTCATGATCTGGGAGGTAAAATTATTCAGTGAGATGAAACACTCAACTACCTCTAGAGGCCTGCTTACGTAAACTGGATAGATTTAGAGCTAATTCAATGTTGTGACAACCACACACATTTATTCTACGAGGCGCCTATCATGTACTTCAGCCACAATAGTTAAGTGGTGTTACATGGATTATATGTTTCATTTATAACTTAGTAAACTAATGTCGTTTGCCCACGACGCATCAGCCATTTTGCTATTCGACAAGAACTACGCTGGCTAATCCCTAACACACCCGAGTACTCATTCCTGATTATCATATTTCACGTAATTTAACGGACAAATCTAGATAAGGCACTCCTGTTGAACGCCCAGCTGAGCAATGAACGCAAGGGACAGCAGTAGGCAAACATGCTATGAGAACTTAAATCTGCATAAAATGAACCCAGTGTAGTAGAGTATTCCAGAAGGTCACTTGTAAGATAGAACGACCCCTGAGATCATGACCAGTAAACGAACAAAAAGCTGAATTTCAGTCAAAATAAAAATTTTCTGAGAGAAAAAATCACCATCGTTGTAATGCCTATTGAACCATAAAGAAGAGGCCAATACGCTGGTGAAAATGTTAGAAATGCAGTGGTTTTTGCGATTACGTAAAAAACGCAAAAAACCCAAGTAGTTATTCGGAATAAAAACAAGTTAACGAACATAAGTTTTCAGGAAATTCACCTTTCATTCAATAGAGTCTTAAAGATTTTCTTTGCTTTCAAAGACCGCAACACTACAGACCCTACGATGGAGATATTGCTAATGCCTGTGATTATCACATGTTGTTCGGGTAACCGTTTTGAATATACCAATAGCTGTTAAACGGCATTCAGTCCGATTAACTCAAGTCAAGAATATCCGGCAGCTGACTTTGGTTGCAGCAGATTCGCTAAATTTTGAGTTAGGTAATCGTGAGCACTTTGCACAGCTGTTTGTTTAGGCCTCAAAACACTGTTATTTCTGCAACTCGGCAAACCATAATCGTAAAAAAGACTGACCCCGGTCACGGAATATTGGTTTAACACGTGTACGGACTAGTGAGTAATACCACTTTTTATGTGATCGTTTTGACCTTGACCAAATAATCAATCTGGTTTCTTTTTAATATATGATCACTTGTGTTGTATTAAAATCATACTCATTAAATATGCTGTTATACACGACAGCACACTGTAGGTAAGCCAGTAATGCAACCAACCAAAACACACGTTTGTTTATATGGAGTTTATCTATTTGGCATAGAAAGAATATTTAGTATGCCGAGCATTCCCATCCGTACAGACCGTTGACGGGATGACCGAACGTTGTCTTTTTAGCGTTTGCCCGAGAACACCGATCACATGTCAAAAATCAACTGGGATCACAATTAGTTACACTAAAAGTTTGTCATGGACAATCTTCAAATCCCGTCTTGTTCTAAGTATCTGCCAGTTTATGTGACATTCTTTACACTTACAGGTCACACATGTTATTATGAATGACAGAAACCCATTGCTTTCTGGAAAGAACACTGTCTTTCACGAACCAAAAAACTATTTTGCAAGATCGCTATCATCTACTTCATGCTGCTTGTTGAAAATGATAAAGAAAGTACTTTTGAAAACATGAAGCAGGTGAAATGGTTGCACATCACCATTTACAAGCAATTTTCCGGGATGTTCGTAAAGGGATGTCAAGGTTAACTACTTAATTATATTTTAGAGCCATTGGAGTGACAGAAGTGATAGATTGTCTTGTAAAACCAGTTGGCCAAACAAGCCAACTGTATGAGAAAACTCTGGCTATCTGCAGAGCTCTCACTTCAACCGCACCCTCTAGACTAAACTTGCAATTCCAGGTGTACTACCGTAAGCGACGGTCTCTCTAGGAGAAACAAAATTAACCGACTCCTTACATTGATTTCAGGAAACTTGAAGAACATAGTCCTCTAACAGACTGTTCTGCATTGATGGCGACTATGCACAGAAATTTCAATATTTCCTGTTGTCGCAATTTGTAGATGTATCCGCAACTTCAACCTAACTGAGACGTTCCTGTTCGCAGGGATATCGATTGGAGTGGAACGAGTGTCCGCGTTCAAACGATTGGGCAATCTGAACACTGTTCACACAAGGTTGTGGTTGAGCGTTTGGATATGAATGACCTGTCCAGTCTATTGTGAGGTAACTGACATTGTGGTTAAAAGGCTAGTCCCACAATCACGACGGTCGAGGTTCATATTCCGGCTGGGACAAAGATATGCATTACTGATGAGCTATAATTAGAACGGAACAGGAGGCTAATGCTTTCTTGAAAAGTGGACTGACCGAAGGGTTTATCTGATTGCAGAGATGACAGTCTAATGTGGATGGTGTTCATTTTATAATTTGAAGTTGGTCATGTTGATGTCTTGTGAATTGGATGGTTTCATATAAGTTGTCTCAAGAGTTATTTGGATCGGACTGTTAGATTCGGTGCGAGAATCAGACTATTAAATTTCAGATTCAGAAACTGTACAGTACATTAGCTTTATGAGTTAGTGTCACACCATCAAATACAACGGGACACAGACGTAGATAATTGTAGATACGTTTCATATAACATACAGCACTTATTGTATTGAATTTTATCTAAAAATACGAAGATTTACTGCACTAACAGATCTACCGCGTAGGTTTCTTTGGTTCTGGCAGCTGTGAGAGGCAATTCCGAACTAAACCTTACTTGACTAATTACTGATTACCGTTAAGGTGGCCTGAGCAGAAAGGCTTGTGGATAGGATGAATCGGGGCATGATACGTTAAGAGTTATATCCACAAAATATCCATCTATCCACAAAATAGCATGGTAGACACTGAGAAGAACACTAATTTTTGCATCTGAGTTATCAAGAGGGTCGACGAAATTGTTGGTATATATTAGAAATAAACTATAACAAAAGCCTCAGTAACGAAAATCCCGGAAAAAAAGTAAGGTGATTAATTTCGAATCTTATCAATGTCACGTGCATTTTACCAGACTTTCTTAAATCATATAGCAACCGAAAACTCAAAAATTCACGGACATATTTATGTTTTTATAACAGGATGTTCGGTCTGGACCAATACTTAGGTTACCGCACATCACTGAAGAGATCATCCAGTCACGTGCTGGTCGACACAGCCGATTGTTTTTCATGACTCGATGTTGGATGTGTTGCCTCCCTTTATCGGCTGAAGTAAAAGGGCCTAACGGTAAGCCAAACACGAACGAAATGCAGTGTTTGCTATTCATAGACGGTTGCTCCAGCACGCTGGTTTCCAGGCGATGGACGACGCTAAACCTGTTTGACAGTGAATTCTCTTTAAATCATGATGCAACTGAATTGAAACTCAGTGGGATAGGCAGGTGGAACTGAACATTTTGTTGGATGTTCTCAGCTGCATACGGAACAAATTTCATTCCAACCCGGAATGTCGTTCGCATCTACTGTGTTAAAAAACAACCAGGAAGAGAAATGGAGGTGTATATGTTGAACTTGAACCAAACGACGACAGATGCCCGCAAGTGTTGTCGTAATAACAAAACGCCCGCCTTGGTGGTTTACTTGTTACAGCTCTACAAACTTTTATACCGGCTCCTTTTGGTTGATATAATGTACCTTATTTTCATGGAACTCATTGTGGAAGTCTGACTAGTTTGCTTTCATTAACTAGTCAAGTCGAGCCTTTCACGAGCGTTCCAGCAGTCTCACACATGTGCTTTCGACTATAGAGTTGTTCAGGTCAGATCGGTCTTCTGATCGCTAAGTAATCCAAGATTTACTATTTTCTGTGCGAACTCGGCATGCATGCTAACCTACCATTGAGGAGTTATCGCACGTGAGTCACGTGGACGAAAAGAATAGCAGCGATGATTAAACAAGTCGTAGTGAAATGAACACAGAAGCAAATATTTAACGAACTAAT
This sequence comes from Paragonimus skrjabini miyazakii, assembly GCA_014338405.1. Classification (NCBI taxonomy): domain Eukaryota; kingdom Metazoa; phylum Platyhelminthes; class Trematoda; order Plagiorchiida; family Troglotrematidae; genus Paragonimus; species Paragonimus skrjabini miyazakii. The sequence continues at coordinate 70,950 of JTDE01001761.1, read as the reverse complement.
TTTTTTTAATTCTTCTAGTTGCCTAGACGAATTTTTATATAAATAATGCATTTTCGTGGAGGTAAACAGAAAATCAAACAGCGCTTTTATGTGTTTGTAGTATTTGGCTATTAGCTGATGACCTGATACATCAATTTCAAGAGTTGACAATAGGAAATGATGTACTTGATACTATCGTATTAACCAACGTAAGCAAACAGGAGGCCATTGGAAAGAGATCAATGCACTGTTGGAGACAAACAAAATCCACTCAAGCAGAGCCCAGTATAAGCTTGATGACTTTCAATTTAGTCAGTAAATCAGTTGCTTGTAATCGTAAGAATTTATTTATCTGAAACCAATTCTTGTAATCAGAGAATTGGCCGGTTACAGGTAGTCACACGAACCTGTTCTCTGTAATACAAAATCCACGGTTTTACCTGAACGTATGGTACTGAGATGAATGCAATCCGCTACGTCGTTACCAGTTTACTCAATAGGATAGACTAGTTTCTTTAACAAGACAACAAAATTCGGGGCGCATTTCGTTTGGGTACCCAGTAGATTGAAAACTGCGCCTTCTATTGATATTGTAATATTCACAGAAAGCTTTTACTAGTCAATCAAGCGCAGTGAAGCACAAACGTGAATACTTCACTACATAGTAGACCAACACCAACGGTACAAAGAGCCCAGCCCGGTTAAACCACATTGGTTCAACCTTTGTGTTGCTCAACACGATAATTTCACGTTAGTTGAATTTCACTGTGTACAGCTTAGCTGATTATAAATTCAAGCTTAAAAGCCACACAAAAAGATTATGTAACAAGTGAAATATCCGGCTACACGAAGCCCCCTCGGTTAAAACTCCTGTCAGTAAACAACAGCTTCAAAAGCTAAGAACTTTGGAAGCAATCTCAGAACCGTACCGGAAAACACTTGTGGATTATGCTTCACCCAGTCCCTATCTGGGATGAAGCAGTATAACATTACTATAAATTTTGCTGTAAACTGGATCAGTAATAAACGACGCCGTCTGTCAAAATCGTAGTACATTATTCGTACACATCATTAACTGAATAATACATGAAACGAGATTTTAAAGAAGTAATCTTTTGCAAGTCAACATTGGTGAACTCCATTCCAACCCAATCACACGTGCTTATTTATAGCATGGTTATGTCGTCCGGGGAAACCAGCCGACAACTGAAAAACAATTGGAGCCAGATCGCTACAAAACTCTATTCTCTAGAGGTTGAACTAAGTACCCAAAGGCTGCTTCCCTTTCAGCTTCCGGAAAACGTTATTTACGCAAATGAACATACTATATCGTTGAAAGTGACAGATGGAATGTTTGGTTGGCTGCAGAAAATAATCCTGCCTTAATACGAAGATTGTGAAATCGGTGACATGTTCATGAGTACTAGATGAAAATTTAAATCCAGTTGCCATAAAACTGTCCTTGTTTACTTCTTGATGCCATCCGAATGAATAACTTAAAGCCACTGACTCCACCGATCTGCACGATGGTATAGTCTGCTATCCTGGCAACAGGAAGCGGGTGCACATCGACAATACACCTGCCTCTTTAGAAAACATGATATGTTAATATACAAAGATCAGCTTTCATGACAACGGTTAGATTCCATTGGCTACACGACTATTTTGACCGTTTATCTAAAGTAATTTCGTCGTACCTGTGGTGACAATTTCACACTGATAGGGTTCCTTGGGATTAGAATGTCTTCCACAATGACATAATTAAGATTTATTAAAACAACAAGTTACGTTTCAATGAAGCCACATCATGACGGGTCCACGTGAATATTAATCTGTAGTATTAAACAGCTTTCAATCACGTGCGACCAATATACATGACGCGAGTTTCCCGAGTCTAAGAGACTACCTTTTAAACTTATGCCATTTGCCTGAAACATTCAAAGAGGTTGAAATCATTTTAAATCAAACGACATTTCTTGACAACGTCACCGCGTCAGGTGATAACGACTATAATCGCTATCACGATGCGTTGAGAATAACTGATCAGAAAAGAATGAAATACAAAACAGAAACATGCGGCCATACTATTATACCAAAATTGCACTGATTCGACGTAAGGATCTTTTGTCTAAAAAAACTTTACAGAAGTTATCTTGTTCCAGGATAGAACATTCCACCGCAAACAGCCAATCAGTTAGATTCGTGCTTGAAGGTTATGCAGTAAGCCAACTGACAAATAAAACGGAGAAGACTAAATGGCCTACCTGTACACTTCAAGCTTCTTTTCAATTAATATTACTGTGGATGTTTTCTAGCCGATACTGTCAAAAAGAAAACATTGAATCTGGAAGACACCCACTTGTGTGCTGTGGCTTGAATTAACCCATCGATTTGAACAACAAGCCAAAACAAAGCAAGCAATTTACCACTTGAGTTACGAAGCCATATAAATAGCTGGTAGCATTCACAATTATTCACGTTCTCCCACCTATCTCAACCTCATATATAGATTATGCTAAATGATCCAGGGGCTTTCTGAAGCTGTTCAAGCTGGGATCTAATAACGTCACCGTTGGTGTCGTTGGAAACATAAGTCGCACGGGAACCAGGGCAACCTATTCGGAATTATTGCTGCGTTTTTGAGTGTCCGAACCTCATCTGTTCAATGAGTGCTTTACTGTACGAGTTAAGTTCACTTATTCGTGGAGCAACTGATAATCATTTGTTAATTATGGAAGAGAGGTTGTTCGGTTCTGCCGTGATCAAATGCGGTCTTGGCTTTAGTAGCTTAACCGTTCCTAAAAGCAACAAACCGACAAGTTGTTTTTAACTGTGTTAAAGTCAAAGTCCACGCGCCCAGAAAATCGATTTCACATCAAATCATTAAATTATGCAGGTTGGCGATCTATAAATTTTGTAGACACGACGCTAATTTTTCATAACTGAATAAATGATTTAAATATATAATAGATAAGATCACTCGCTTTATCATGACAAGTTTACTTTACGTAATATATACTGTTAGGCCGGTTGGTTTTCATAATTGACAATCCTCAAAATATGAAACGCTATTAAGTTTCAATGATTTTTAGGTTACCAAAAGAATGTGTTATTCTGTGTGTGTGTGTTAGTCGGATAAAGCCGTCTGGTGCGATGCTGCTGCATAATTTGTCAAGGTGATTAATAAGTCCATTTCCAGAATGAACCCCAACCTGACTGTATCCTCACCAACAGTGAGTTGATGAAGTACACCGGATGCTAGAATCCTGTAGTTACGGGAATCATGCTAATTACCCCATGGTTACTGCAAGAACTCATGATATCATTCTCAGTACAGCGATATATATTTCGCCGTCCGCACGGGTTGAATCGGCTGAGTCAAGGCCTATGAAAATGCCTTTCCGCTTTCTTGGAAAGTATTAGCACGAGATCATCTGCCGCAGCAACTATATTGCGCTTGAGAGCCAAAATGCAACTGTGGGCGCCTTTAGATCTTCCACCCATTTCATCAGATTGCATTTTAGGCGGTACTATAATAGAAGTAGAAGGACTGCTGAAGTGGATTTCAAATTGAGCTAACGTTCTGGTCGTATTTTGGGCAAGCGCACAATATGCTCCGCTGATAACTACTGAAAGACAGGCACCGGGTCCAGTAGCACGATAAAGCCTGAAGAGGCTGTGGGTGCTCCTCAAAGAAATATCGGTCTCCATTTCGCAGTCAGTCAAGCCTCACGATTGACGACCAGCAAATGCATCAGTTTCCTTCTGCTATAGTTCTTGATACATCAAGTGTTAACAGAAATGTTCCGTATGATACTCAAGAACTTCACGAACTTCTGCGGGACCCAATGTTTGTTTAACCTTCATACCGCGGTGCTGTAGATGTTACAATCTGTCTCGATGGTGGCTTGTGAGATGGAAGTCCATCAACTATTCGAGTTTTCTGGGTTTAAACTGCTAGGTTTGCATTACTTATTAGTCTGGTAAACGTGCGCTACCACCGGCCTGGTCAATGTATCAGCAGCCATCCGTTACTGACAGTGGGATTGTTGCCCAGCTAAATTAGAGATACAACGACGACGTGTCAATGCATGTGCTCCACGTGTTCTATTAAGAACGAACTTCATGGATGGGACCACGCCACTTATATGTGACAGGCTTCAAGTAGACCCGGGATCAGATCTTACTCGCAGAATGTCGGCATCAACTAAAACAATGACGCACGAGTTGCCTAAAAATAGTACCGGCCGAAATTAGCTAGTACTAGGCACACGGGTTTAACAACAGCCTGTCACTATGTCAGCTCACCAACACCGATCCAAACCTACTACCTGACGACACTCGGCCCCAAAGCGATGACAGACTTGAGCGTTCAGATCTGCGACCGGAATAACGGAGTACCAATTTTGACATAAGAAGGGAAGCCAGATTCAAGCAAACGCAATCCTTGTTAACGATGTCACCGTAGTTAACTGTTGCAAAAGCATACACAGTAAAGAGACTTCTTATGAATTGGCGTCTACATCCGATCTTAACAAAACCTGACAAGCGGAATGTAAAGTCTCCTGATAACGAAAACCTAATCTGCTAACAAGGCTACTACCGTCGTGCTGAAGACTATACTTACTCCAACTTGACCGGTAGCGGTGGCCATGAGGTTACCCAAAATGTATACTCAGTATCGGGTAGACATTGCGGGTGCTGTTAGCTCTATACGCTGACTACTGTCCTGGATTATAGTCTCAGAAACATAACAGACATTAACATTTAAAGAGCCTAACGTCCGTGCAAGAATGACCTGCTGACCTGGCTGTTTTGAAGCGCGAACGGTAAACCACCTATATTAATTCTTATTCTTGATCTAAAGAACGAAGAAAGCTTGAGGTTCTACAGTAAGAGATTATACTCACCGAGATTGTGTTAATGTGATTAGGTATAATCCTTATAGAATCTGTCGGTTAAATGCTAGAAGTAGAGGTCAGTATGGGCTAGAGAACTAAATTTGATAGGACATTGGGGTAGAGGTCAGCAGTAACACCTTTCTATCCATCTACTTGATCTGTCCACGAAGCAACCTATCCATTCTATAATCTTGTGTCAGTGATGGTCCATTAAGCGTGCATCTTTGAGTAGTAGGAATAGATCATCCAATAGTTCAGGTCGAGTTCGGAGCACTTTTTGAGTGTTAATTGAGACTGATCCTGGCTGCTTATAATGCACTTAGGATTCACCTAATTCCACAGCTCTGTACGGATATAATGATATATCTGACGCCTATGTCACTTCTAATGCTCTATTTCGCAACATTTCCTTTGCACTGAACTACTTTTTTCAGACTGATCGTGCAGGTTAAGGGAATGAGAAAGATTTCAATGCGGAAGAATCTGTAAATTTTCACCCCAGTGCGTAATATCAATCATCATGGTCGTAGGCCTCGCTGATATAAATTCCGGTAATTTATTTTGGCCTTAGTTTTACAGTACACAGAGATTCAAATTCTTGACGTTCCAAGACAATTTCTCTATAGACGGATTAAAACCACACAAATGTCTTGAAACATTATTATTACACTGAATTCAACTCAGCTTCACTAGCTTGTCCACCCGGTTTTTGGTCACCTGATAAACTAGTTCGGATGAAAAGCACATACATACTTAGTGGGCTTTACCATATGTAAAGGGTTGTGTGAATGTATATGTTGACCATGACAAGTTGGAGGTGTCGCAACAGGTTTCAGGCACAAAATCTGTGTACTCTTAAGTTCAAGATATCTGCCTGGGTTTCCATTAGTGACATTAAATGACTAGACGTTAGCACGGTTCAAGTCGCCAAACTGTGTGAACTTCAATGGAGATTGAACGCATTGTTGTTGGGACATTTTTAACTTATGGAAAATCACAATCTAAATGAGAGTATTGACCAAAACGATAATCACAAGGGGGGAACCGGGTGAATCTGTCCGAAACGCGTTGTCTACAAATCAACAAGGTATTTAAACAATGCAGAGTTGGTATAGCGTTTACCGCAAAGGAAGAGGCGAATATAGTTTATTTTCAGCCATACACACACCTTCCTGCGGACTCTACCGGAAGTGGCCTCTCAACAGAATATCCGAGATCCGTTCGACTTGTACTTACCGTGAATATTTCAAGCAAGACGATGAGAAACCAATACGGAGAGAAAGTACCATTTAACTGTTCACAGTTCCTTTTTGTCATTTTGTTCAGCCGTCTTACTACAACTTCTAAAAATAACAAACACATCATCATGTAGCACAGACTACTCATAAAACAGTTGTTAAATAACTATCCGTTGTTCATCAAACCTACGACTTTGTCCAGTTCATTGAGTCCTAAGTCAATAGCCTGACTTGAGAAGAGCAATGAAGTTTCGTGGAATCTAATCAAACTGACGTATTTTATCATATAACATTTGTCACCGCTCCCTAGTGAGCAACAACTCAGGTTATAATTTCAATCAACATGACCAAAAGTTCGTTTCAATTTCACTCACTTGTATCCGCAGAAAATTTGGCACTGTCTTTGTTATGGGTTTTGACGTCTGTCCAAATAGTATTACTCAAACTACTGCACTGTTTTAATGAAGTACATTCGGCTGCTCACTCCCCTCACTTACACATGTCAGTAAATGGATCGGTGAAAATGTTTGATGCCTAGTGCACTCATCCAGCATACATCATAATTGAAAAATGGACAAAAATGTGCAATAATGATGACCGTTAATATCAGAAAGACTGATGGTCGGTGCTTCCCTCGGAAGTAGGCCAGCCGCACAAATAATCATCTCATAAAAGCAGCCGATACTACAACTGTACTGTACTAACAATGTTCAATACCTCACACATTCAGCAAATACCAAGACGGTTTTTTGGGTATGAGCTTACAGAATAGTTTCATTTGTTTAACAATGTCGCCAAATGTTTAAAAGTAACTAGCTTGTCAACAGTTTGTTCGCACACAAACAGCGGATTTTACGAGAATCTATCATCCATAAATTGTATTTTGACGGTGACCAACTTGAAGAGGTCAAGGCACATCAGCATCGCTTGCCAGATATAGGGGCAACATGACAATAGAAGACCAAATATTGGCATAGTGTGAGAGAGGTAAAAGCAAATTTTTCAGTCATGCAAATCGTAGAGCTGATAGCCTGAATGAAAAGTTACTTGACCATTCCACCTTCAAATTTATGCACACTAATAACTCATCTGCGTCACTAAATCCCAAAAGATAATTTTTGAATGCAACCTGAATGTTTCTGCATAACATTGTATTTACTGTATACTTAACGCTGTCTATCATGTGGTTTAATACTGACAACGTCAGGTCGAAAAACCACGCGACCAGCGTTAGACCATAACCCCATACGAACGTAGCTAAGGCCACCTACTAGGTTTTGAGTTCACTTGCTCTTAGTTTATTTTTCAAGTTTGATCAAACACTCGCATATACACAGCTCACAACAAATTTCAACTGAAGCAATTCAATCATACAGGCAATTGATTTCAATGGTGAATAATTTGTTGTTGAGTGCCTCTGTCCCTAATCCGAATGTTGATTCATTCAAACAATAGAAATACATCACGGATTTTGTTTTCATGCAACCTACCCCAACTGTGGTTGACACGCTGAGCGAGCCTTCATTAAACCAGTTCGAATGTGCAAAGATACGGTAAATCAGGTTCTTTAAATGCTGTTAAACTGAGGCTGTTGAAAATGTAGTTACGATCCCCAGTTTGAAGTGATCTTTGAACACGTACACACATGTACACAAAAACGAACACTTACTGTCCTGTCTTTTAGAACACCACGCTTTGTTGCTCAGATAATGACCATATTCAGGCATGCATGAACGTTGAACGCGTTGTGAACGCGCGCTTGATGCGGCAAAACGTGCATAAGGGGGAATGCCGAGCAATTGCTTGCACGCTGAAAGAGTGTTAAACAGAGAAAGCTAATGTAAAAAGCATGTTTAAAATTAAAAATAGATTATATAATTAGACCATCTATGTGTTTGCAACAATAGCCATAATCAGACATGCTAAAGGTGTGCACAATGCCGTATCAGTACCGAGGTTACTGACGAATGGTCCTAATAGACTGATGTCTGTTTCACTTGAGGTCTTTGTGATGACCGATTTATCCAGTTTGCACCTCTGACTGGGTATATACCTATTGCAGTAAAAAAAGTTATGTGACGATAAGGCACTGTGGTTACAAAATCACTATGTACTGATTGCATTACTCAATAATGATACTGATCACTGCACTTACCATGTGTGTTCAGTTTATCTTATCAGTGATGCTGCTTACTCGCTCGAATTTTTATTAGAAAAGTCAATGTTGCTCACAGGATTGTCTGCTGCTGCGCAACTAACCGCAGCTGTCGTTATTCTACAGATTTTTAGTTACTTCTTTTTGAAAAGAAGCACTGTTGTCCAGTGATTTTTAATTTGGGACCTCATTAATAATGCTTGTCTTAACCCGTTACTCTATTTGGTCTCCGTAGACGCTTTTTCAAGACACTACTGATGACCGGAGCATCACCGACTACATGAGATATTATTGACTCATAACAAGCGAACTCTTAGTTACATCCAGTTCTGAGTAATACTTTTGTCGAATTTCTGTAAGTTTTGCTTCTCTCCGGGAGGTTAGTTTGTGTGACCTCTGAAATATTTCAATGGCACCCCATCAGACCGATAAAATACGCCGCGATTTTAATTTTACTATTTACTGCTAACCACAAATGCTAGCCAGACTTAAGAATTACATGTAACATAAACTTCTGTGGATTTTCCGACTAGTGCTGCTACCTACTGAACTGCAGAGTAAAACAATTTTTGTCCTTGCAAAATATTCACGTATAGCTTCTGTAAACTAATAAGAACGGCTTAAACCTGTGAGAATAGCGCGATCAAAAGCTGTCTTGGTTGATATCTAGATGAACAGTGAAAAGCATTCGGAATTTTGCTGCTTTTGGCAGTCTAACAAATTCAAGTGCTGAGAGGAAGATTGTTATTCTTCCATAGAGCTGATAATGAAACCGGAAACCTGTCACCTATTTCCACAGCGCTTGAGCCATTCAAGCAGATATATTCACAATGAGGATTAAACGAGTAGCTCTTTATGTTTTTCCCACAGTTTAAGCCGCAACATGAACAAAGCTTTTTAGTTTGTAATGGCGGAAATAATGAATTATTGATCGACAACCACTTCACATGCTTTTCATCATATTCAACAGAAACTAACACCATGAACTTATTGTAAACAACCAGACTAACCTGAATGGAATTCACTTAGCAATAAGAATTTCCTCCTTGTTCTATTTTCGTTAAAATATTATATATACCAAAATAGTTGGAAGTGTTCAGTACAATCATAATTGTTTCCTTCAAACTAAAGTTTCAGCTGCGTTATGGACTCAACTAGTAAGAATGCAAAAAACTGTACAATACAGTTTCTAACATGACTATAGAGAGAGAAATGTGCTGCTATTCAGAAAATTACACGGCCCGCTTTTACTGTGTTCATCCGGATGAGTGAGTTGGACAGATCGAGTGATTGCCAGCACACAGTAGATTGGGTTATCAACTGAACAAGAGCTTCAGATTTTCGCCAACAACCTATGTATTGGAAACCTTTAACAGGCTGATCTGAATTGTATTAGCAGTAAGATTACAGCTTCGTGATTTCTTTTGCATTTCCAGATGGCACGCAGCTTGGACAAGAAGAATGAGGAAATGAAACTAGTAGCATTTCAGAGCAGGTTCAACATTTCATTACACTCACGTTGACAGCCGATCAGTTCCACACGAAGACTCGGATGATTGTGCCAAGTATATGTATGTATTTTTACATAACGAGCTTTGATCGGTTCGTCCATATAGTTGTGCTTGACAAGAAATGAATCAGTGTTTCCTTCGAAAATCTACAATTTACAAGAAACGGAGCGAGAAATAAATTTGACAAATAACATGGTTTGCTGTTTCAGACATTCCTAATCCGTGTATAATATTTAAAAACTACTGCTCAGAATTGGCACGACTGCCATCGAGGACCATCACGTTTACAGGGGGGTTCGCCTTTTAGACATACAAAGGTCATATGGGTTCATTTATAAAACAAAACAAACACACATACATGTTATTTCATACACTTACTCTTTTCTGCAATCAGAAGTTTCAATATGTATACAACAAGTGATAAATTTTAGTAATAACCGATACTAAGCAACGAGACCGTAAACTGAAAATCTTTATTTTAAGTTGTAAGATAGTTCAAATATTTGTGAAAACACAAAAATGTAAGCAACAACAACAGTCTCCACAAACGAGCAAAAGATTGTTCTTCTATGTACTTTCCATTATGTTACGATTCTGTCATAGGCTACCATTTTCAAACGTTTTGAAAAAAAAACTTCTACATTAAAATATAAGATGGTTTACTACATATGTTAACGGTTTGACTGCGAAAATTATGATTCTCATTTAGAAAGTCGTTAATCAAAGTGTAATTGCGATCTTCTCTTGTGGATAAAAATGCAAACCTTCCTCCAGGATGAACGAAATATGTTGATTAACAAGTCATCGTTTTGAATACACCACGGAGTTAGAAATAGTGCGACTTAATCATGGATGAGTCATCTCATGCAGAATGACGATTTACTTTGGTTGTACATTAAATGGGATACACTACCAACGCCTTTGAGTAATTTTCTCCGGTTCACTAGGCCTAGGACGTTTGCTCAACGCAGATCAATCCGATAAGAAGGATTCGTTTGCAAAATATTTGGATTGTGACCGAATTTCAAACAATGACAGAGCAAACCCAAACGTTGTCTCTACTCCCGCCGATATATCAATTTTTTCATAACTGGGTCTAATCCAACTTTTAAACTCGATGGAGCTACCTATCAGTCTTAAAATTGAACTTGTTATACTCGTCAGCTAAGTGTCCGTACAGTTACAGTTAAGCCATAATTCTTAAGTGTCAAAAACCAGTCATCCTGTTTCGCAATTTAATGCATGTAACGTCTGTCGTGTTGTGGCCTGTTCGACTTGGTAAATTTTTGTCATTCTAGCTATTCGCAGAAAACTAAAGAAATAGGTTATCAAACCATTTACTTTCAGCTCAGGTCTCAGTGATTATGAAAATATTTCCGGAAATATGCTTGTTTACAACCTCCTTTTCGATATACACAAAATCATTGCTGACAGTTCAAACTAATTTAAAATAAGTGTACAAAAACGTTTTATCCATATACGACCTCATTATTGTTTGCTGAAAATAAATTATTAGTTAATTGTTTCAGGGCAACTAAATTCCAGCTCCAGGATGGTCAAGATCAGTTGAGCACAAGCTTAAATTTCCAATTCATGTGCACGATTTTCCTCGAAAAACATAATGAAATTTCACTACTACGGCCATTCTTTCAAAGCATCAGTATTATTTCGTCGAATTAAGGCAACCCCATAATTACCTACCACCATCTCCGTTATATCATCTCGCAAAATATCGCCTCACGGTCGACGCTATTCGCATAACCTATAAGACAGTAAAACACGGCCAAACCTATATGTTTGATGGTTGCATTAGGAAAACCTTAGTACCAAGTATGGTGGCATTTAGAGAACACACTTTGCACCAAATCGTTGTCTGAAGGCAGATCACATCCGCTGTATACGCTTGTCACTCAAGATAGGGTTGTGTGACGTAAATACAAAAACGCTTAAAAAACTGTAAATACATATAAACGTGTGGAAATGTACGAGAAATAAGCAATTCTGCTCAAGGTCGGTCTGAACCAACCTTGGTAACTGTGATGAAACCCAGCTGGCTTATCTTTGAATTCTTGAATGCATTTTAGCAATCCCTATACAAGTTGGTCAAAGAATGATTGCCAAATGCCCCACCCTGGAACCGCCCGCGCCCTTCTGCACTTGTAAGAATGTGTTTTCTGCTAGACTTGTAGTGCTGCGACCTAGTGAATGATTGTGCAACTATTCAAAAATAACGAGCGGCATTCAGTAGACAAGTATGTTATGCTAAACGTAACCATCTTTCCTCCGGCAGTAACATGAATGTGAGATCAGCAGCACGAACAAGGAATTGTCAGCAGTTTCAAAGAGTACCTAATCACACATACGCTCTACAATGTTGGTGACTTTACTTTCAAGGGCATACCTGCTCATTTTCATGTTTACGGCATAAGAGACCTGGACTCATACTACGTTTTAAATAACTTGATATGCACATCGTCTGCTGTATTCAAGTGTCAGTGTTTGTTCGTTGTTCTGCTGTACCACGTGAATTCCCAGTAGTGACTATTGAATGACGAAGAAGACCTGATTCAAAAACACTACTGACCAGAAACTACACAAAGAAACTTATCGTCGTCCTCAGTAGGGCCAAAACGGTCAAATGATTATCATGTTTATTTCTTAAATAACAGTTTTGCCCTAAGATGCTTCGGTTGACGTGCAACACTTTTCCCAGGAAAACATATTTGTTAAACAGCTTGATTATGCATGTCTTCTAAAACCTGACATGTATACCATACAATGCCAATGAATACTGCACAAAAAAGCCCTCTTGTTTTTGATTGTATTTCTGTAGACATTTTTCCGTTTCAGTGATAGATGCACAGGCTGGAACATTATGTCTATTTTCACATCGCTGAACACAATCAAGAGGTCGATCGAACTGCTATCTCACTGAAGTGCACAAAATCCACTAATGCGAACTGATCGGTCGGGGCCATGCTCGAACCTTATTTAAAGGCCTTTTTTAAAAAATTCTCGAGGTAATTTTGGTTTACTAGTGAGAAACGTTTTGCTTTGGGCCCCAGTATGTAGGCCGTGAGCCGAGTGCTTTTAAAGAAAGTTTGCGGTTTCTTTACTCAATCGGGGATCACCTGTGATCCTGTCTTGTCAGAAATTATGGGCAGCAACTTTTACCTATGATTTCGGCAACAGACCTGCAGTAGGCCTAAAATGATAGCATCTTTCGAATTTTCATAGCTATACACCTTTTATCGTGAAGGAAGTATACCTGGGTTCACGTAAATGAAGATGTTTGCCTGAAAGCATGATCATTGATCAATCGTTCAGACTACTCTTCCCTCATAGCAGACAAGAAAGTTCGTTGGATGTACGTATTTTTATGTAACTTCTTGTCTTGATTGAAAACTCGTGTATGTCAAACCTAAAGATCAGTCTACTGTAGCCCCATGTTTGAACTTATAATCATGTTGCGGTCATTCTGGAAACATGTTGAAGTATTTCAAATTTACTAAACGGCTTCGAAAACGCTGAAGATATGGAAACACTATGACATCAGTTAGTTCACTATTAAATGCCGTTACTTTATATTCTGAGAAGTTGAATTGTTTTTAAAGTGTTAATTAAGTTTACTATTATTTCGTGAGGTGATTAATCAGTTTTTGGTCAAGGTATTTGCAAAATTAGATCTTTTGCCCTTTCGTTTCTTGATCCCGAATTCAATGGAGGTATGCTTATCGAATAATACCGATTGACTTAGTGAACGAGAAAAACGTTGTCCTTGTCGTTTGCGTGCATTAGACCTGTATGGTAAGAACTGAGAGACTGGTTAGTTTCTTTGCTACTCCTAATTCTGCTAACCTTAAGGTGCTAGTTTACGGCGAATATCTGAGAAGGTAGAGGGAAACGTTATGGTTCAGCAGAATGTTCATCTCACAGATGTGGATAAAATGCGATGGACATGCGTTAAGTAGCATTTTGATGGTCCTTTCCAACAAATGTTTGCTCTTATTGCGCTTAATGCAGAGAGTATGCAGTCGTTATACTTTTGTCAATGTTTTATTAAATGACAAGGTGCCACGCAATATGCCATCGACACCGCAGAGAACGGTTTTCAGCCTACACAAAACTTCCCCCATGAACACGTACATATTCGCATCAAAATATTTGGTGACTACTTCCTCTTTAGTATAGTTTGTACAGTTTGAGCGCGATATAGCGACCATCAGGATACTGTCTATGAAGTTAAAGTTTATTGGAAGTCATTCTTGCAAGCAGTTTTTAGATTGAACTGTTAGTCGATGGCAGGTGTAACAATTTACGCTACGCACTTAGCTCAATAGAGGTGAACGAATGAGACACCACTCTTATAGATTTATGAGTTACAGTGTGCCCCTTCAATGTGGTGCATGGGATTTAGTGAAAAGCTGATAGAAAATTTTTGGATTATTTCATCGCATCTCGGATAAACATGACATGTGTTCTGTTTCCGGAACAGTCCTACGATAACAACAACTATAAATAAAATCAAACGGTGCAAGCATTTGTGATTTCTTAACCAGCAGCTCACTGCTTCCTGCATTTTACAAAGTGAGGAATTTTATCCGTCAATCGCTCGAGAATCAGGGAACTCGATCAACAGACATCCCACCCTATTAAACCGTGTAACTGCGTGTGTTTGTTCTTACGACTTCAAACAATTTGTGATGAGCAACATATGTTTACAGGTCACAGTATTGTGGTGCATACCCTGAACTGATAATAATCGTAAAGTTGAACCACCACAAAAACAGAATCATAGGATAGTGTACTAAAACACCGAAGCAGTTGTAGTTAAATGATGAGCGTGCGCAACAGCTTACATATATCAGTACGAATCGGTTAAATCATTTCAAATGATAAGAATATGTGCAGAAATGATGGTTTCCATATTGAATTTGAAACGACAGATTGTATATCTACCACCTGTATTGGTTTTTCACAAACCACTGAGAGTTGAGTTGGAAATGTTGTGGAAACTTTTTTGCTGAACGGTACCATACGGAGGCCTGACGGGTTGTATTTGGTGTTACGCGTGAACCGTTAATGCATTAAGTCTCCAGTTATTTCGGAGATAGTATATGATTTTTGCTGAAATAGTTTATAAACACTACTGTGAATTTTCGATATACAACGCTAACAACCGTACAACCTTGGTGTAAACTGTGCTTACCAGTAATTTTCTTCGAGTATTTAGGTTGATTTTTTTTGTGAAACCCAGTAAGACACGCATGATACGGTCGTAGTACACAGTGTGTATAATTGCTATGATTCGAGGTCGATCAAGCACATGTTACCTTAAATCTTAGAGTAAAATTGTTGATACCTTTAGATGGAAGATAAAGTAGACTTTACGTAAACCTCCTTTTTCCCAAAATTACAATTAACACTGCAAAAAGACATTTGTTTGTAAATGCTGCTCAATCTCAAATCCACACAGATTTAAAGCATATGTAACACTGTATAAATATTCAAAGCTGGAAAGTTATCACGGTTGATCACAGCTCACTAAATGAAGTAGCTAGTACAGTTGATCTACTGTTAAAAATTGACAAGTTACATCAGTGGCATAGCCCTCTACAGGTGCCTGTTACTTTGCGGATGATGGGCTGTAACCACTTGTCCGGTGTTTGTTGCGGGATGATTCTGGTTGGAATGGGGTTCGAAGGAAGTAGCATTCAGTATGTTTAATTCAACACGAAGTTCAGTAGTGAAGAGTTCTTGCGAAAACCGTACTTTGAGTACAGGAATTTGAATCTGAGGGCTGAGTCACAACCAACGTAATGTACAACATTTCAAGATCACAGTTACTCAGTACAGCCGAAAATGTTATCTACTTCTTATGACTTTCGGTGGATAACCCTTTTATTTCCCATGATGAGATCAACTTATTGGTTTTGTAACTGCGAGATCAATTTCGGCCAACTGGAGTGGATAAAACGCAATTTTCGAAAGTTTTTTTTACAAATTTTTCTTTCCTACTACCCTACCTCTGATTGCCGATATACCAAGGAGTGGTGAGCTGAAACGAGACCTGCAAACGTCTTGTTGTTGCCTGGTTGGTTAAATTATGGTGGCGGTTCATGTATGTTTGTATTTTTCCCTCTTGTGTGATTTTTATGACTCGTGCTTTTGTCACACTAGGTGGATTTGATCTGCTTGAGCTGGCTTATCAATATTTCAAGACTTACTTGAGCGAGTGATGACTACACGTGAAGTGTTGTTTGTAGAACAGATTCGGGCATAGCCGAACACATCTGGATAATCTGGTTTCCATAACTCACGACTTACATTGTCTGCTGTGGAGTTGGACCTGTTGGTGTACGCTAGTCACATGATTTCAACGGCGTTGTAGCCGAGACATTGTAGCATAAGGTCTTGTGTGAATTGTGCATTGGGTTATCAGAGTTTTAGACACGTGTGTTCATGTTTTCACTGTTTTCAAGATTGTTGTAAATTCCGTTCAATAATAGTGAGAGGCTTGGTTTCATCGTGTACTCACACTGCAGTCACAAACAAACAATATTAATGATAATCGAGTTTGGCTAACACTGCAAAGCGATGAACGGCTATTCACAGTGTTAATTTTACAAGTGTCAGCAGATAATATTTTTCAATTTCAAGACAAAAAGCGTTGAGTGTTTGTCTTAGCAGATTTTGGTGCAAAGTTTTTCATTCACATGGAGGTTGTTCAAGTGAAATTTGTCTTTCTGGCTTCATTTAGGTTGCTACTGATAGCTTTTCAAAGGTTTCCTTTATGAGTTAAAGTTTAGGTTCGTTATCATCGTTATTCAAGGTGAGTGCGTCAAGATTTCGTATATTACCCAAACAAACCGTCGGATTCCATTCACACAGTCGCAACCACACGTGTAATATTGAATTATCTACGATTTTTACTATAATGAGAAACGTTGTGAGTAATTCATCTAGGTTTCCTGGAATTATCAATCATGGTTTGAATGATCCTCGCTGTTTTAATTATGTTGTTATTTCCACTTATTTGATATTTAGGTTGCATAAATGAACATATGCTCTATTGAGCTTTCAATACTGTATTGCTTCTTGTTGGGCTACGTCTCATTTGTGTCATTGTTAAATAATGCTCAAAAACTGTTTATGTTGTATTTGCACTAACTTAACAAAACTGTAAGCAAACTACAGAGGTCTACAGCAACCTAGTTAATGAATTAATTGAATATTTGTTGTAACAATCCAAATGTTAAAAACTATGCATTACGGCTGGACTCGGATCAGTGAGAGAAACAGTATACCAAAATGTGGTTAGCGGTGTAAAAGGTGGGTTGGCGAAACATACTTGCGACTCAGAACTTTCCTATGTGAACTCAGCTGCACACAAATGACACTCTTTCGTGCAGAATTCACCGAACGACATAATGGATTACCTTCCTCAATTAAATGTCTCAAGCAATTTAGGCTGAAGTCTACCTGGACTGCTGATCAGCTTTTGTCGTGGGTTCATAGCTCAACCAGTTTATGTACATGATTCCAGACAAGCCAAAATCCAGAATTCTTCCAGTTGCGGCTATTTTAAATTAACAGATCTGTTGAAATACTTTATATTATTGAGGCATTATTATTGTGCACATTATTTTTTATTATGGTCGCTTTGCTAATTAAATACACATGTGCTATACGTTTAATCAAATCGTATAAATCAAATTTGTGGTGAAAACCTCGGCCGGGCTTAACAAATCTGGGACTGTCACGTCTGTTCAAGCAAGAAACATTCGTATGCAGAATCATATGTCTAATGTTTGGAATAACGGCTTCGTTTTTTCAGTGTTTTCAAAAACTTGCATCATGGCTGAACTGTTCTTGTCTTCTCTTAGTTTCTCAATTCTTTTCAACAGGAGTGCTATACATTTTACGGTACATTCAACCGTTGCACTTTCGAGAAGTTTCTTCCGGGTTATCGATAATCTAGATGGTGTTGATGCTTTTCGTCCCAATTTCTCAAAAGTGTTGATGAAAGAGCACAGGAAGAGTTACACAGTGATTAGCGCAATGTTGATCTCTGTACTCAACCAACCAAGTCGCACCATAAGCACTTAATGAGCAAACAAACAAATGCCAACAAAAATGAACCTTGTCAGTCTAACGAAATCCCGTTATTGACGTGGCCACCGAATAGTATTCAGCCATGTTTGAGTGATGTAGTGATCAAAGTGATAGTAAGAATAAATAACTCACAAATTGGTGATATATAGATCAAGTGCAGAATTGAGAAATGTGTTGTAATGTTTACCATATTAGTAAGTGAAGTATTGTGTTTCAAACTTCTGAAACCCACCTTCTGATTCGCATATTGATCGGTAATGAATTTCCATTGCACGGCGTCGTCACTATATGAGACCATGAATGACGTCACCCACTCAGAACCATCCCCTCTGCCTTGTGTCATAATTCCAGTTACCTGTGAACAGAGCAAGAACCACACTGTCGTAAAAATATTTGTAGTCACACAACTACAGTGCATCTTAGTGCTAATTCATAGTAATTTCTTCAGCAGTGATCTTATCGTAAAATGACAATAGCGATATTTTCAATCGCAACTTTTCTGCCCTCTGAGCTTCTGTTCATAGCTCGAAAAATGTTTTCCACAGAAGACTTTGACATGGAAACGCTCTCGTTCGCAACGATTTTATAAAAATTTGAATGTTCTGCATATATTGAGAAAATAAATTTTCATCTCGTGAATAACAATCTTAGTAGGCTATATATATATACTGGTAGTGAACATGTTGGTCGTGGTTCTGTGGTCAGGTTGTACAGCTCCATAGTTCATTGATCAGCTTTGTAATGCACCTCTTATCCACATTTGTATCAAAGTGTTTGTTTACGTCTTTTTATTCTGCAGACAATCAAGAGGTTATGGGCAGGCATTAAACGTTCAGCAACCTACCAGCATATCTTTCAATATAATCAATCAGCGTCTCTCAGTTTGTGACTTGTCATCTTATACGACTGGAGGTCACAGTAACCAAAGACATCAATTTAATGTTCAATTTCAATATGCCTACAGTTTGGTTGCATCCCGGAATCAGAACTCACCAGCGGTATTCACCTGCATATATTGTTTCACACTATACACGGAAGGACAATGTTAAGATACACACATTTCACGACTATACTTATTACGTTGTGCATAATCTGATATTAATTTGAGCAGACGAAATATCCAGTATAAATGAACTTACCGTTCGTGATTCAAAACATTATTCACTTGTGTTACATTTCATTCAAAACTGTGTATTGAGCAATGTAACAAGCAAGCTCCAGAAATTTACCGGAACATCCCAACAACGCACCTTTGTTAATCACTTAGCAAAACTGTCAAAATGAAATATAGACTCCGACCAACTGATTCCGTGTCGTATGTGGCAAATCTAAGTCTACAAAACCTCAGCAGGGGAACGTGCTTCATTTTTGGGTACAGATTATTTCTCATGAATGTAATTTGAAAGTATGAAAATCATTTATGATTGAAATTCGTAGAAAGTAAACCTATCGGTGAAGCTTTATCCGAAGTCTGTGATAAGTAAGCAGAAGTTGCAATGTATGCAACTATTTTGTATGAGCACTATTGTTACTAACGTCTTTATGTCTGTAGCAACAGGTGAACTGTCGAACAAACATTTTTTGATAAAGGCAAAACATAATATATCGCAGCTGTCGCATTCCAATAGACTTTCCGGTCGGCCCCTTTCGAAAAGAAATACTAGACTTGCGTTTTGCTCTCATTAGAGCTGGTCAGTAGTGCATATCTTCGACACTGCTTGGACTAGAACCACAGCCACGCTGTTCGTGAAGCAACCGTGTTTACCACTGCGCCACTGACTTCACATTAGACACGACCGAATTATCATATGTGAACGTTTCATCACTTTCGCTTGTGAGTGATGATCAGGTTGCCTGATCGCCTCGAGGCAGTAACTGACCGAATTGATCACGTATGTTAATGTGCGTTCATGACAACAGACTACTACTGCATGATTTTGTATGAGACACCTGATGACATTAACATTTTTTACGTTATGGATGCAAACTGCTCTTAGCCGTTCACATTTTGAATGAAAGCAATTAACTAATCGGTTAATGTAAACATCTATTGCAATTGACGAAACTGGTGGCCAGTTTTATTTTGAGTGCGTAATCATCATGACGCTTTAAGCTGTCCGGCGTTCAACACGTTTTAACACGTGGTAACACACTCATAGAGGTAGGTTGCGCCCCTCGGCTTATGTAATTGGCCTAGCACACATACATGAATTTATATATGAAATCTGAGTTGGCCTGGAGCGTTAGACTAGATTAAGCGGAAGGCTTTGGGGTCAGAGTTGTGTTGTACATGACAACAAGCAAGGTTGGGTAATAAGTGCCTTGTACACGGTCCTATGAAAGTGTTGCTGACGTCAGCACCTTTGAAGGCAGTTGCCTCACTTGTGGAACGAAAGCTCGAATACTTCTCGATAGAAGCCATTATGTTTGAATTTGTTCAAAGGCAGCCAACAATCCACCCCAAGATGGTGTCGAGTACGTTGTTCGCGTGCTCTGTGGAGAAGCGTGGTGATAACACTCCCAATGTATTCAACCGGAACAAAGATTGTTGAAGTGCAGATCTTGACCGGTTTACAGGATCTCACAACAACGTAACCTGGACAGTGCGGAATGACCTGCGTGACTTTGGCTACTAGTCCAGATGTCAGATAAAAATATCAGAAGAAGGAGTTCCAAATGAACCAATCAGTGTGAACTCTGACAGGTCAATTTGTGGGTCACTTACACAGTCGACAGGGAACCGTAAGTCGACCTCGTCGATTGTAACACAACTTCTGAGTGCATTTGACTAACTGAACACAATGGGATGGCTTCGAATCGTTTGTGAAACTGGTGGCAGTTGGTTATCCTCCTTCGAAATGATGTTTCTTACCGCAAAATTCACCTCAATTATTGTACGCAGTCTGAATTGATTATAAATTTACCGCTGTCACTGTAGAGTACGTTAATGGTCATGATATTCTGTTCTAACGTTGATCCACTTGTGTAGTTTTATCGTTCGAATTACCGACATGCATTTTGATTTACTTGGCTACATTCAGATGCGGTGTGGCGTGGTAACAATGCAGTAACATGTTATCAGTACAAGGTGCAAACTTGCAAATGCGTCAATAAATCATTATTTCCATACGATCATTTGATAGGTCACCTAGTGAACTTAGGATGTGCTGGTTTCCTCTAACCATTTCACTTCCAGTCTGTCTTTAGCCACACGTTATTTTACAACTTAAATGTATTTAAAGTTCATCTGCCACCACGGGGTGTAGTATACTTATCGATTAATATGGGTTAATTTGTCATATCTCAACGTTTTATGTTACTAAATGTTACCATTTTTTGAATAAATTCGGAAATGACCGCAAATAACTTGTGCTGAGAAATACGAAACTGTTACCGTGAACTAGGTTTTGAGAAACTCAGCAGGTGCACCAGTTTACAACCAATGCGGTCTGACAGTTTAATTGATAGCCTGAATAATTAAGTTAAATAAATTGCAGTGTTGAATTGTAATTATCTAAGGCAAGACAGTTTTATACGAAACTTTTGCATGTATTTTTTCTGTGCACTTACCAAGGCTCTGACTCCCAAATCGATTTGCAGCCATTCGGAAGATGATTTGAATTTTGCACACCACGCCAAACCATTAGGTCTAAACAGTCGAGCGTTCTGTTCGGAACAACCTTTGGCCCAACTTGATGGATAGGTGGAAGAGGCGGTTATCTGCCAATTTGCAATGGTCCCGGAAATCATCCCCAACGGATCATCCGTCTCACACACGGATGGCAACGGTGCTTCAAACAGATGTCATGTGAATAAGGAGAAGAGATATCACTGTACAAGTAGGAACAAAAGCTTACAAAATGCGACGAAACAATGCATTTGATCATATCGAGAATATTGCCGGAACCCTGTGTGAGCATTAAAAATAAACGCATTCTAAGCTGTTCCTAAAATGAACCTTATACCATGTAGCCCCATGTTCACAAATAGCCAGTTGTGATACAAATATAGTCAAACCTACAGTCTTTGAAGCGTAAATCACACTGCGATAGTCACTTCACTATGACTACGTCTTACAGCAACAGAAGAAACGAACAAAGAAATAACACTTCAAGTTGAACATCATCCACAATTAATCGCAGTTTCCACACTTCCATGGACTACCCAGTCGGCCCCTTTAAAAAAAACACTTGACTTGAGTTTCGCTCTCAATAGAGCTCACGATTTGTCAAACATCTCATCTGTCAAAAAAATGGCTTAAAAATGCGCCTCTCAATCAAAATCGGTGATCCGATTTGAACTGGAAAGCAGAAAAAACTGTTGACGAATTGTTTTCTCCTAACGTGCAATGCTAGTAGTCAAATTTGTTCAACGGATTTCCTGTGAAACTTCAAATCTTGAATTCTAGCACGAGTAATTATAAATATGAACATTTGTTCACTCTAGTATATCGGTACTTCACTTTCCCAATTCGTTTAAAATTTTCATGGTTTATTCACTTTTTCTTATCGCTTTCCTTTATCATCTATACCTCAGTCAACGAGTGTTTAAGTATTCATTTCAGCCGAGAACAGTCATGAATTGATGGATGTTTCTCAAGGTCATTACGGTTGAGCCTTTTTTGGAAAAAGTTACCGATGGAAACTTCTATCTCAGTAACGGCGACAGACCTGTTCAACAAATACCAGTGTAAACTTGCCTTCATTATGAGATAAGGAAGTTTTTGGAGTAACAATAAAAAACGCTGTTCATCTGACGTATTACTAGCAGGGCTCATGTGTATGCGTTACATAAGCTCACTTCTTAAGATACGTTGTTGTCTGAAATATTTTGAATGTAAACTGATTCACAGTCCATTCAGACTATTTCTACTCAATGTGTTCAAACAATAACGAAATTGGTCTTGGAATGTCGGTTTGAAGATGGGCTTCAAGAAGCAATATGATTCGTCTTTATCTTCATTGAAAATGACACAATCATTCCGAAGATTCCAAGGCAGTCTTGAGGCACAGTGTTTAATGGTGAGATTGTCCTAATCATTACAGTACTCAGAAAAGTGTGATAGATTTGTCCGAAAAACCTTTACAGAACAATCCGTCCAGTGATAAACAAAAAGTCAATATTTTAGTATAATCAGATCAGACCATTTTTGGTCACGGTTTTACTGAACTGATTGTGGGTATACCATTGGGCAATCGGCCAAAGTTCCACGTAAGCGTTAACTCTTGAACCCGATTGAAGTCTGTTCCAGATCGGTTTACATACCAAATCAACAATTTTTTTGATCAACTGATAAAAGCGTTGATTTTGAAAACATCAACGCTAGAATAAACTTATCATACGAATGTTATTCATTTATTTGAAAATAGGGAAAAACTAATATTGCTTAAATTTACAAGACGCAATTAGGCGGAAAAATTACCACAGTTTATATCACCCAGTCCATGTTTGCTTGTCAATCATTTTAAGGGTGCACAAAAATGGTCACTCGCATCATGTGGTTTCCTACTTAAAAATTACGAATCAATAAATCTTGATTTTGCAATTTCAATATGAAAACGTTTACAGTTGCCGTTTGTTAGAATGTGCATTAACAATTTGGAATATTTACATTTCGATTACAGAGTGTAAATAGCAAGGAGCTCAGTTACTGGTCAACGGTGAATCAAACCTTCAGTTAAATCTACTTCACTATGTAACACATACCGTCTATTGGGGACACCAGTAACAACTGTTAGCCTCCTATCCGAAAATGTGAATAACTAATTACCACCTGTGATTATTGTCACTGATAGAAAAAATAACTTCCGAAATTCTAGCCAAACAGTTTTTGATCTGATTCCAGGGATGACTGTATTCACTGTGGTGCCGTGGTTTAAAAACTTAATCCCTGGTATGTGCAACTACAATTGCGATTTCAGCACACAGAGCAGCTATCAATTAGGCGTCATGTCAACAATGATGCTAATGAACTCAGATGTTACAAACTTGTGAAACTTAAACTCTGAATTGTTAATATGCTCATCGCTGTGGTTAAGCTGTATTGATACAAAAACACGACTTCCTTTAAATTAAACCTCCAGAGTTCTTTGTGATTTCATAGTTCACCGACCAATTGCTTGCGTTTTCAGGCGGGAATTTCAATCCATAAATCAGCAGGCTTTCAAATTAAGTATCTCGTCCCGTTCAAACTAGTATCTCTTATGCTTGACATTAGTTACTGTCGATATGTACATGCTGATTAAACTGTACCCTCGTTAAACTTTCGTAGTGTCTTCATTCAGCTTTCTCGGGGAGTTCATGCCTACTTACAAACTTTATGAGCTATTCTGAAGCACTGGAACATAATTGCCCCTTGCCAGTAAATATAAACCGTTGTAAAAACACTTCGATTTTTCACGAACATTGAGGATTTTGACTTATGAACACGCCTTCTACAGTAGAGTTCTCAAAGAGATGCGAAACTTTTTCAGTATAAGTTGACCACGTGATAAATTTAACAAATAGATAGCCTGGGGGCCTAAAATGCTAGACTGTGGGAGTTTCACGTGAATCGGAAAAATTGCTGGACTGCTGGCCAGCGAATTTAGTTGCTGTCCCTATGTCAACGGATCTGAGAACAGACTAGGGCATTTCTGCTCTCCAGAAGAACGTTACCGAACTGAAGTATTTAATGGGAAACCTGGGGGTATTATTAACATCCCTCTTGGTACCCACAATCAGCGGTACTCACCTTGAAAAAGTCTTGTGATATACCGTGTATTTATTACGCGGTATTTCGATAACTGCCTGTTTTTTGCTGGCAGTATGCGTTGTCTGAATCGTTCAATAATTCTACTGTCTCGAAACTTCACCAAGATATTGTTAGCTGAGACATTTCGTAAACATTGGTACAAACAGGCGTATACCATGGTGCAACGCACTATTTTGTTGCATCCATTAATGCATTCATACGCTTGTACTACCATCCCCTTTGTCAAGAATTTGGATCTGCTGTGGTTACCGTTCACGATCGCACACGAATTTTACTTTGTTGAACACACTACATTAATTTTCTCCACTTAGTTTTTGGCAAGGCATCTTCGACTTAGAGATTCGGGGTATGTGTGGAGTTGCTAGTTCCTACAAGTCAAAACAGCGTCAGCCACAAAGCTGAAGGCAGTTAAATACTTTATAAGACTGGTTTCAACCAAAATTATCATTATCTTGACCAGTGAGGTACAGTTGAACATCAACGGTTATTGCAATAATATTGATTTGGATAGTATAATGAAACGAATGTTAACAACACTATTTGATCATCCTCCACTTTTTTGGCTCGCCATATCTACTTCACACAGTTTTTATATATTTGACCAGCTGCGTAAAACTGTAATGTTATGCGGCGTCTTGCGAAAAATCTCAACGGAATACTTCCATCGAACATATTCCATCTCATTCCCTAACAGTTATGTTGCTGATATGACGTAGATGACTAGCACGGATAAACAAATTTATGCTCAACTAATTAACCTTGGCGTTTTAGCGCTCTTCGGAAAACTTTTGTTTCTTCAAACTCAGCAACTTTCACTTTCAGTCTGTCCAAAATATGGCGGTCGAAGCTTTACACTGCAACGAATGTCTTTCTTCCCTTTTGCACTGCAAAAACACATATGTCCTCAACTGGTCTGACTCTCATTTCATCGCCGATGGAGGTCCCGACTCAAAAACTTTTAGTTTCACCTTTAAATAATTGACACTGTTGTGACATTTTTTTCTGCAGCATCTTTGCATTACTTTGTTGCATAAGGTTTCTTGGTCAGTTTATTTTGCAAAAAACAACACTGAGAACTTCATCTTCCGGTACTTTTGATTCTTAACACATCAGCATGACCTTGTTATTTGATTTATGGTGCTGCCTTGTTCATGCATTCTCCTGTTTCACATGTGGTGTTATCAATCAAGGTAATGTCCAATTCTTGAGAACGATATAACATGTTTGGTACGACAGCATAAACACATTATTGTGTGTCCAATGCAATACTCACCACTCGCAATTTTTTCGGAGATGTTACTCCTGGTGGCAATTTTGTTTGTCCTTTTGATTCCACCTAGCTCTTGGGTGCAGTTTATGGTCCAGTTTATCCTTAACAGACAAAACGGAAGTGTACTTTGCCGACCCGTTACAGCTGGCTACGGCTTCTGATAGCAAGTGCCGGCTAGTTCCGTTTTAGAAGGAGATATATGTATGAGTTCTTCTCAGGCAAGAGCTCATTGGTAGTTCATCTTGTTACAGTTCAAATGTTCGTTCCAATCAGCGCTTTCGTGTGCAATCGCGTTGGCTACTAGTCCAATGATCCGATATTCAGTGAGATCGGACAGTCATGCCAGAATACTCAGTCATACAGATTTGTGAGTAAGGCTCAGATTGCTTAGTCATCTTTGGAAGAGATGTAGCAATCATACTGCATTCTCTAAAATATCGGATTTCCCAAAATGCGTGACTCAGAACCAGCGCACTTTTTTAACTTGGGTTGCTGAAAATTTTCTGCGACCTTCAAAGACACCACCAAATACCATAACTTTGCAATTGACTATAACAAGAACAAAAACTGATCATGATAATTGAAAAACTAGATGTTTTTACCTTCAAACTTTGACACCCAAAGGCAACAAAATAAACAGTGTGTCAGGCCATGTATCTTATTGCTCGCTGAAAGAAATTGTTTTTCATGAACCCCTATTTTGAAGCAACCAAAAAAACTACAATCTGCTTGCGCCAGTTAATTTTCTCAGTTAAGACTTATTTCCTAAAAGGTTTCATGTCTAAAAAATCGGGTTGGCTTTTAATAATTATTTACAAACTGAGCAAACAAACTAACCTACTGAGGAAAAGTGAACCCTTTTTGAGGATACGACTGAAATTGATTAGCATATGAAGTTACCGTTATGGATGTTAACGCAGCCTTTGATACTAACTTGATTATAAGTCACAACACTTTAATATTATCGTTGGTCACCAAATGAAGTTTGTACTAACGTTTTTCCACGAACATCTCTCAATGAACGTAGAAGACATGTCTTTAACTTGAGAATGTTCGTTAGTTTGAATGTCTGAAATACCATATGTGTTCAGCGGCAAATTCGACAGCACACAAGCCAGTTTCACATGTGTAAATTTATTTTAACAGTTTCATTTTGTGCGCACTTTCCCATTTCACATTTTGTTTCAACGATTCTGCACAAACAAACGCACGGTCTTATGACTGATCACGACGTGTTATTTTCTGAAATTTAAGACCATGCACGTTAGGATCAAATACCAAGTTCACAAAAAGAGAATGAGAGTTGTGTCTTTTTCTTCAAATTGAGTCTACGTCAGTGAACAGACTGGTCAGGTTCACAGACTACTTTTGTTTGTTTTCACCAATCAAATCTCACAGTATACCTCTTCATTCAGTCGATTTTACATTTTTGAATTCCACAATGCGAAAATTTGAATAGCGTTAAAGTTTTAAACTTTCCAATTCATTGTGCATACTTCCGTTCGTCTTAAAAATTTTCAACTATTTATGGCAGTTTTATCGTAAGGTTTCGGCGCACACTGTTAGCTAATATGTTGATTACTTCCCGAAACGATAAAATAGCATAAACTCATAAGCGAATTGGATCGTGTTTTTGTGTGGTTGTTCGATCTTGTCTAATGTGAGGTCATTGACACAGTGGTAAACACAAATGCCCTATGAGAATTTGAACTAGCGTTTACATCCCGATACCAGCAAGGACATTGATTGCTGATTAACCCTAATCTTAATGAAATGTCAGTGTAGAAATCTATTACAAAAGAGTTTAGAGAAAGTTTCTTCATGGACGCAGACGCTACATTCATATGTGAGTAGTATTTAACTAGAACACCATTTAATGCTTGTACGCGGTCAGTTTCAGATAAAGGATTTATTGTTTATGCCGCATACTTTTTGATAGACTTTACACCTGTTGTAATTTCTGAGTAAGAAACATACACTTTCCTTCGTCGTTGTTTATCACTGAAAAGCGAAGACATCAATAAAGAATATCATTCAGACAAGGAGTAGTGAACGGTTTCGAAGTAGGTTTGTCGTTCCAACTTGTTATACGCCAACTACTGTAAAATACTGATTACCAACACATAATATGCGTATGTCACTGCAAGGGTTATTACAGTCGTGTACACAACAAACGTACCCATTTAAATTTGCATCATACAGAAGCAACAAATAACTGTTCTCATGTGATATATATATTCATTTATTTAGTCACCTAGTATTTCAGTGATACTCCGGTTAATTTTAGTTCACACTAAAGAGAACGTCATTGGTATATGTCCGAATATCAGTAGAGGGGTGTTTCCCACCGACCACGTAACTAAAATAAAGATGTCCCACGGCAAGTTTTCTTACGGAAATGTGTTTTTTCTGATCAAAATTTTCTTGTAGAAGAAACTTTATCGTTGAGGATTTTGCAGACTTGTTGAGAATAAATTACTTGGTCAACGTATACCTGTTCACCTACCTTGTGACATAGTGTACACAAGCTTCAAAATGTTAATATGATAGAAAAAACTCATACTATAATAAAAACCGTTTGTTTCATTTCTCTCACAACATAAGATTACTTCCCAGACAAAGCGAAGAGTACGTTACTAGATCATGACCTGAAAAGCACAAAGGCTATATTAGGCTGGCTTTCAAGAAGGAAAAGGCCTTTATTCTGACAAACGTGACAAGTGATTCAACTGATCGGTGCTATTTTTGATTACTCCGAAAACAAACTGACCATTCTGATTTCGTGGTTAACAAAAGTGCTCAGCAGATAGGTTGTGGAACTAAAACAGCAAGATATTTTTTAACTGCGTTTTGAAAAAGAGGTCTAACACTTTTGTTTCTACTTCCCAAAGGAAACTGTTTCGACAAACTGACCAGGTTGTACCGATCTTTCATTTATGTAATTTTGTGGATAGATGCCGGCGCTTATTGAGCATGCTAGTCACTAATAATAATTTGTGACAATTGTTAACTAATGTAGTCGACAAAACAACTAACTTCTTGCAATTAATACCACAATATAAGTAGAAACAAAATAATTTAGACAGCGTAACTACACGACTGATACACGTTTGCCCAAGTTTTTCTCTACACTTATTGTGAGTTGTTACTGTGTACAGTCACAATACCTAAGTGATAGGCTTTTCTCCAGGAACCTTTGTGAGTAGAACTTTCAGGATAGGATATATAATAACTCTATAAGGTACATATTCAAATAAAACCTGTCTGTTACTCTTATTTATTAGGTACTTCATCATTAGTTGGGCACAATTTCAAAAACGACTGTATCATTCACACAGAACAAGCTGTCTAAACAGTTCTAGGATCTCTGCAAACTTGTTCTATAGAGCAAACCGTTTCCTCCTAGTATGTAAGTCAACTTTCAGTATGCCTATCGAAAGTGTGTGCTGACTAGCTGGAATGACTAGGGATATCTTTTTGAACGTTACGTAAAAAAATGGTGTTATTTCTATTATGAATAATGTGACTTCTTATTGAAACTCCAGTTTCTGTAAAGGACAGTTAAATAACCCTCTCTACGATATACGGGCGATATATCAGTCAGTTGGATAATATATAAATTAGTGAAGTATGAAGCGTTTTATTAGGAAATATGATAACAAAGTTACTGTAATGTGTCAACAACTAGCGCGATGGTTAACTTCAATCTAAGATTTCCCTGGTAAACAAACAATCATAAGTTTACAACAATAAAACGAAGACAACTTTTCGGCGATTCTCAGCTGGAACCAACTGTGAGTTTCCATCCACTCCAAAGTGTATTTCGATTAATTAACTATAAACAGTGTGCACTTACATCAGCATACTGTGATGCTTTGGACAAACTAAATTTAGCACAATACATCGAGCTTGTATTTCAGAGTTGAATTTAAACGATAGTTTGCATTATGATTTTATGGGCATTTCAGTATTAACCAACCGGAAGGTGTTTAGGTGCATGGTAATAAACTACAGCAAAACCTTCAGTTCTACACAAGTGTGAGTACTTGTAATACTTACTTGATGTGTACGCATCGGATTCATCCTGTGCCACTCCGCCATTTTTCCCACCGGTAGCCGAGCCTCGCAAAGTAAACAGGCAGACACTTAGTATGACAAACGATAGATTTATAACCATGTCTAATAACAGATAAATCACGACTTCACCCGGTGATGTTGGGTTTCTGAGTTTGTCGTGCTATCAACTCGCCTCGTTATGCTGTGAAACTAGTTTGCGAAAAGAATGATTACGTTCGTCCAAATGTTCGTTACACTTGTTTCTGTCTGGTTCTGTACCGCGAAACCGTTTCCGATAGAATGAAACTCTCATACAGCCCTAAACGCCTAGCAAACGGGTGCACACACCAAGAACAGACATAAAAGCATTCGCATACGTGCACAATGTTAAGGGTAAAGCACGATTACACAAGCAATTTGGGTGCTCTCTTGGTGATTCGTGCCGTGCGCACATTACACCCACATATAGGCAGAACACATGAATCGGTACTATCACAAACCCGCACAATTATGGATTGTTGCACAAACGAGACTTGAGGGATTTTGGAATATACCCACACTCCGGTTTCCTGGTTACCCCCTTCATGTTGTCGACAGGTTGTACGCTCAGGCTCTAAGGAAGTTTATGAAGTTAGATGAGGTATAGGTAGACCGTACGTCCAAGGTTGAGAAACTCTCATCCCAAATTGACTGTGGTTGCGTCTAATCCTATCCGAACAAATCCAAATGAGATGTGTGCCCAAGTGCACATAAATCCGTGTGCCAGCAAGTGTAAAGTTTATTCGATTACACAGCACAGGTAGTTAAGTGGCCGTAAAATTTAGCGTGAATTTGATGGGCTAAGGACAACACTTAAAACGATCCAAACCACATAGCATGCACACATACACACTCACAGATGAACATGCACACTAGCAAACAAACATTTAGGGTTAACATTATGCTATCTCTAATGAATTATGAAGCGAGCAGTGATCAAAGGAGTGGCAACAGGTGCACGTGGCACAGGAATCGGTAAGGCGAGTAGTTTTAGTGAAGCACATGTAGAATACTGAAGTGTTTGTTCCCACATAATAACACCGATCTTTATCACCTCGGTCTCCAAAGTTGGACGTGAAATTGAAACAACCCGAAGTTACATTATATATTTCAGAATGCCCATCATCATCAACAAATGAATTGCTGGGAACCAGACGATTAGAAATTCCAATGACCAGTTGGTGAATGTGAGAACGCCTGTTTATCTTCAACGTGCGGCCATACTGGCCCTCAGTCTGTCTGAAAAATTTGAGTACAATAACGCCTGTATTCCAAGATGCAGAAGTTGCTACTGTTAATCAAATGGATCCCACTTTGCGCTACTGAGCAGATGAGGTTCACCTTATCACATGCTGAAGTCCATCAGCCCCTTGCGATTTGCCTGCAAACCACCAAGCATTTATCATTCAAACCATAGAAGTGGTTAAGCAACGGTTTTCCAGCAGATGATCACAGTAACAACTGGCGGTCGGTTTAAACCTACGCGAAAGTTTCGCAGCACGGAAAGTAATTTACCGTCCAGCGGCTCCGTCACCGTGCACTTGCCTTCTTGACTACTGTTCAGACACTTGTCTCTGGTCCATGGGTTTGATTTCTCGGAGTGACAGGCAATGATAAAACAAAGTTGATTCGAAACAGCTGTCTATCACTCGATCGGTAGCCAAAAAGATCAACTGTTTGTATTTATTTTTTATAATATCGGTAGAAAAGACCGTAGTTATGAATGTAGGTACTTTGTTGTTCATGACCTATCAGAATGAATACAATTATCCATAAGTTGTCAGGTGAAGCAGGTTATAACCGCGCTCAAGATGAACAGGATTCTCATAAGGTGAATGGTGTAACCAGCTGTGGCAGCTGGGCATTTCCCGGCCATCATGTGCCTGATGCACGGCGTGCGAATAAGACTCAGCTGGTTGTATCGTAATACGTAAGATACTTACCTATTGTAAGCCATCATAGATGACGAACTTAGTTGAGTTTTGTGCGTCCACACTAACGAAGTATGAAAAGGCAACAAGAGTTACCCTCTTCCGATTGATAGTCTAATGCATTAGTCCTGAACTGAGATAGATTACTTAACAACAGACCAGACACAGCGAATAGTCACGAGCAGAAAACAATATATTGGGTAGTTTTCGGAGTGCAACACATGAAAAAGTACACCGCCCTTTACTAATTTGGAATATAAAACAAAAACGTGTTTTCTGATAAACCCAAATAAATATGGAAGTCCACTGTGATAGATAATTGTTGGAATTTCTAATTTTGTCAATAAATTCAGTCTGACTTCCAGTCACACCGAACACAGCTGCTTCCTTCAATAATATATGATATTTTTTCTGGCCACTTGTGAATAGTTCTACCGTTCATGTATTCTGGTTTGGACTGTATTATCAGGGCAAATGGAATTCCAGTGATCATTAAGACTATTTTTTCGGTAATCGCAAAAGGTAAGAAATTTATGAGTTACAACTACTGAGACTCAAAGAACACTGCATGATCGTACATTAATGGCCATACACTTAATGTAATAGAACATGATCCACGCGTGTACAATCAGCTGCTAAATGGACAGTAAGGAAGTAGCCTAAAGATTTACCACATTTCTGAGTAGGTGCGAGATCAACGAAGATTCCTAAGCTTAAATATAAATAGGCAAGATTTATGAGTGGTTTGTTTTAAAAGTCTAGGCAGGGGCTTAGAACGGCCTTGGAATAAAAATTATTGCTTACTCCAAAGTCGTTGCATGCTTCCAAATACAATAACACGGACGATGAAATTATGTTTGTCAATTTCGCTACACCATGCCGTATGAATTACAGTTTGAGGTAATACTTCACCAATTTCTCGTGACAAGCAGCGTGAATAACGAAACGCTGTTTCTAAATATGTCGTTTTATTTATCACATAAGATGTGGAGTAGAAACTATGAAACAAACAGTCACGAAACTAAGACCAATACTACAAGTATTTTGAAAAGGTTTGTATCACTTTGATGAAGTATTTGATCAACCTTCAGAGTAACGCATCTTGTGCTAAATTCATAGTCAACAAATAACAGCTCGTGATTAGCTATATTATTGTAGATGTGTTTCCATAATTATTTTTCAAATAAAAATCTTTTTTGCACATGTTTTAACATAAGGTGGTTGAATGAGACTTTAGTCGAGTTTAGCATAATTTACTAGAATCTTGAAGCCGTCTTTGTTGCATGAACTGAGATGATCATCGATTTTTTTAAGAATACCGTAACCGAACTTTCGAGATTATCATAGTTTACATCAGCAACAGGAAGATCATCGAAGTAAGTTCAGTTTCGCTCATGCTGTACATCACGCTTTATTGATGAAGTGGTTTTCGTTGTAGCTAAACAGTTTAGTTGACAAGTTATAGTATTTTACTATCCCTCGTTCTTCTTAGGGTTGGAAGTACGACGGTGAACGAACCACACACGCGTACCATAGATGAAATCGCACTTGCCTGATAGGACACAGTTCCATAGCCTAAGGTGCAGCGATGCCGCAATGGCAGTTTTTCAATCTGGCTTTACCTAACTGGTTCAGATAAATACGAAGCCGGTCGTGATGCATTTATTTGAAAGTGTGTCCTATGATAGATTTTCATCTGATTACTCAGTTGGTCATCATCCACACAATAAATCACATGACTACCGTTTGGTAACCGGTGTTTCCAATAGATAAAAAGTGACCTAAAACTAATGACAACAAACCATCATTAAACAAGATGATTTGATTAACTTGTTTGGATAACATTAATTGGCAACTAGGAACATAATAAACATAATGTAACCTAATGACTCAGTAACTAGATGAATAATAATTAGAACTACAACGTGCACAAAAAGACGAATTAAGTACATTTGGATTTGTGTTTAACTGCATGATTGCCTTGAAGTAGCAAATCCGAACGTGAATTGCGGCCTATAAACTCATCAAAAAAGTTCGGAAAGGGGCCGACTGGAAAGTCTATGAGGATGCGACAGCTGCGATCAATTGTGGGTAATGTTCAACTTGAAATTAACCACATCCCCGACTACTCATTAGTAGCCTAAACTATCGCCTAGCAGGTTTAATGAGAACGGAGATCTCGACCTGTCTAGGGAGTCCTAATCGCGGGATTATCGATTGGAGTTAACAGACAGTAACTGTGTCTCCATTTCGAGACGATCGAGGAACCTGACCATTACTCACAAGCGAAAGTGGATGAGCGTTCTCATATGATAATTCGGTCGTGCCTAACGTGAAGTCAATGGCGCAGTGGTAAACACGGTTGCCTCATGAACAGCATGTCCGTGGTTCAAGTCCCGGCAGTGGCGATGATATGCACTACTGACGAGCTCTAATGAGAGCGAAACTCGAGTCTAGTGCTTCTTTTCGAAAGGGGCCGACTGGAAAGTCTATGAGGATGCGACAGCTGCGATCAATTGTGGGTGATGTTCAACTTGAAATTAACCAATTCCCCGACTACTCATTAGTAATATAGGGCACATTATCAAACGTCGATACCCGTAGTGAGATAACTACTTCAGTGAACTTACATACAGAATAATTTTATTTCAATTTCTGGACTAATTTGAGTGATCTTAGAGCCACAATCCACATGATGTTTTGATTTCCCTTGTGGCACACCTTACCAGTCTAGTGTGAACCATCTAATCTTAGTGTATTTATTTTCATACTCCCATTGTTGTTGCGTTCGCCGTTTGGTTTATCACCCCACACTCTTTTCATAGCAGCTCCTAATCAGTTTCACGGCGGCTGCAGGAACACTTGCATCGGTAGACCGGATAGAAAGCCCGACACCAAAGCTAAGAAAAGTATAACAAGGTGACAAAAAGATGAATTAGCCCACTTGCCAATGAGTAACACCCAGAAAACGCAAACTTCACTACCTCGATCGTAAGACTCTTATCGATCATAGCTAACCAGATAAGTATGACCTACTCATTTACTTCTAAAGTGGATGATCACAATTCAAAAATCTCTAAATTTGCCCAAGCCATATCGATCAGTCCCCGGCAGTCAGCTCCTGCACATAAAAGCTCTCGTCAGTAATCTTTGCTGGTTTCGATTCACTTTTTACGTCAACTCATTTCACTCATATATTGTTATTTTTGTTTTCCAGGGTATTCAGGATAGGCGGGAGAGTGCAAGATAAATTGACAGCGCAACTTACGTTACTTGACTGTCTTATTCTAATTCTGAATCGCTTGCGCATCCTCTATCAAGCAGACGTTTGAAATTTATTTTGGAATTTAATGTACATGATTTCTGTATTTCTTCAAAAAAATTGATTTATTATTTCCAGAGTGGACAAAAAGTGAAGGAACTATTCAGCTTATCTGAAATATAGTGATCTCATTGAGGCAATTCAAACTATAGCGATTACGATGTGTAGCACAGCAGTGTGGTACTTTTGTAAGATATCCGCACCAAATTTTGTACGAATGAAGTCAAACAGTTTGGGCGTCGTTTTTAACATGCTATTGATAAATGGATTGAGAATAACACAACGTTATGAGCAAGTTGTAATACTCTGCGTTTCAACCACCTCGGGTGGTCTTCCGCAGGAGTGTTGTAATCGAAATCACACTTTTCGATTACAACACTCCTGAGGAAGGTCACCCGAGGTAGTTGAAACGTAAAGTATTACAACTTGCTCATAATGTTGTGTTATTCTCGATCCATTTATCAGTGTGGTACTTTATCTAGTATAAGTTGAATAGGTTTAATAACGAAACTCTAAAAAATACGGTGAATTTTCTTTCTGGTTAGACTAGCCATACAACGAAAGTATACAGTTGCAAGTAACTTCTTGGTTGTGTAAACTTTTACCACGATGACAAAGGTCCGATGCTTTTTTACAAGTTGATCTTCGAATCAAGTTCTCATCAAAAAACCGTTTTGTTGTTTTTCATTTTCAACTACGTGGGTTCAAGTGGATACTAAAAAGCGGAACTGTGAAGAAAGCAAAAACTGTACATAAAAGCAAATATTCGCGATCATTCGTGACAGTGGTAAACCATACATCTGGCATTTCACCAGCGGAACATTCACGAAGGCACGTTTAAAACAGGCCACAGTAATCTATTCAATGTGATGTTGAGGTCGTTGAATTTCAAATTTGACCTTAGATTTTTTGTAAAAACAAATTTTTGAAATTTTCTCTCTTTGGCCAGGCAATCTAGTCAATAACATGCCGCTCATACCTAATAGCTTCTTTGTATGCTATACCAGTGTGTAAACTAATGATGTTCTATTGACGACAGAAAGTAGGGTATTCACTCAACTGATAAAAATAGGAGATAAGACAATCGACAGCATTTAACGCCATATGTTCTTTGCCTGTGAGGTGAATTTAAACATACTACTGTGCAAAACGCTTAACTTAAATCTACTCCCTTTCACAGTTCACCGGGATTGAAAACTTCCACTATTCTATCCAAAAATGATGTGCAACGACTTCCGTGATTTCTTCTCACTTACCAAAATCCCTATAAGTCTTTTCGGGTATCAGATTATGTCAGACGGATATTTTGCTGAAAGTGTTTCCCGCATTGGTAAATAATGAAAAACTGTTAACAAAAATCACCACTACAACGAAATAAATGTTTAGGAGGTCTGACGAAATATTTGAAGTCCTTTGATAGAAATAGGGTAACCGACCACTGAACAATATACCAAGTTAGGAGGCACATAGTCTTTGATGATTCGGCTGATCATGTGGTGTGAAATCGACAAACAATAAGACTTTTCGGGCTTTGCTAAAAACAGCAGTAACAGTAAATGACCACGTCGTGTTGCTATGCAAAGTAATCTCCAGATATTTAACTATAAGAATTCCAGTTAGAGATTCTGTATTGAAAGTGCCTGATGGGAACGGATTAGAGCATTTCGCGTAACAATTCCACTACAGAAGCCAACTCAGTATTTCGGCATATCTAGGAATTAACAAAGTCAGTGACATGTCATTAGTAATCTGACGGGTTGTTTGATGAGCTCAATAAAATCAAAAACTCCCACCTCTATTGAAGCCTTCAGTAGCTTGGGTATCTGTTGGAGTTACTAGGCAGTATTCTCTCCTTCTATCCAGATGACCCCGCAATTTGAGTGCTATTCACAAACAAAAGTGGTCTAGCGTCCGAGTATGGTAATTCAACAAATTGTCTCACGATGGTATAGCTGTATTTGTAACCCCCGCCATGAAATGGGTGTAAAACTAACGAACTTTGGCAACAGTGAACCTCAGGTTTAATGCTTCTTTGCTTAAAACGTTGACGGAAACTACTATCTCGATGCAAAAACCGGCATTAATTATGAATGATGTTCCAACTGAAACAGCTATTGATAACCAGAGATAAAATTCGGAGATCTTACTAACTTGATGACCTGGATCAGCTATACAGAAGTGTAGGAGAAGGACATTTATTTCAGGTTTTCTATGCCCGACATGACGTCATCTGCAGATCTGATGAACTAAGTGCGGTTGTCTGTTGGCATGTATGAAGTATTAGGCGAAAATACGAATCGGGAGGATTACACTCTGAAGGATACCAGAGTAATCGGCAAGTCGTTGAATCTTGACCACTGTAGTAGAAATAATAACGTTTAGTAATACCATTACTGTTAAAGTTCAAATCATGGGTTCTTTAAGGATTTGGAGTGATGTCTTTTTTGTCAGTGCTCACAAATACCTACCTACAGTTTAAGAAACGTATACATCGACCGTTGATTTCCCCTCAATAGAGCATTGATAATTGTGCGTTAGCGACGATAGATGAATTGACCAGACTCCATGATGTATGCTTGAATTCCACTTACGGCAACCCCTGGTTAGAAAGATATGAACCCACAGCCCGCTCACAGGGCAGACTTTCAAAACGCCTTTTGTAGCCAACAAACCCTGACTTACGAAGCAGGATCTCATACATTTCATTGTCAATCCCCCAGATCATTTGACATCAACTCGTCTGCTAGCCGCACTTTGTTGTGTATAAAACATTTTAAAGCAGTCTGAATTTTTTCAAGGACTGCGCCAGCATTCCCGAATGTAAGCAGCGTTTAGTGGTACGGGATTTTCATTTTCTAGCAGTATCATCTTAAACCTTGGAGGTGGCAGGTAATTTCCTACTGCTAGAAAAAAGAACTAATTAACTGATTGTCTAAACAGAAGAAACACTTTTAGCACTAAAGTGCTGACGGTAGACTATTGCGATGAAAACAAGCAAGTGTCACTGCAAAATACGATCAAACTATTTGGGCCGACTAATGTGTTGTGAATCAATGTGACATCAACTTCTGGAATTTTCTTGAACAAGCTCTAAAAAGTGAAGTAAAAATGTTAGAAAAAAGGTAACCAACTGCTTCCAAAAAATTACTTCAACCGCGTCGCTTTATACCCTAGTCATACTTCTCTTAAAAGGCATCGCTGAAACAGTCTCTACTGATTGATAGGCATTGCTTGGCAAACATTACATAGGTCGTTCTGAAATCTGACTACACGCATTATAAGACTTTTGCGAATAAGTGGACAACAAATGATTCAGGAAGAAATATCAATGGCATTTTTTCGTTTTCCTACTATGATTTCTGATCACTGTCACACTCAGCAGTAAATCGGAAAATATTGTACAGAGAAATAAAACGTAGATCCCATTGGCATGAAACATCAAGACTCTATCACAGAAACATTCACATCATTTTATCTAGCTGTGTAAACTGAATAGTTATGTTGACCGCTTACTCACCTGAATAGACAGCTGCTAGAGTGATTCCCTGCCAACAACGACATTCATCAGGGATCAGTTTTAGCACCCCTGTAAGTCACTCTGTTCGTTCTTAACCTACGCAGGATAGTAAAATCGGTGATGCTATTTTACATTGCTATCACGAAGATTTGGCGAGTTCTAGAGTACCCGGAAGATGCAACGAACTTCCAAGACAGCTTAAACGGTCTAAATCAGCATCCCATAGAAAATAACTCATCGTTCAGTAGTAATAGCTGTGAAGTCATGCACGGTTCCATCATACTTGTAATGACTATTATCTTGGTGACATAAAACTGTTCGTGTCAGCATGCGACAGAGACCTAGGGACCGTGGTGGCAGACATTAAGAGTTTGTCTACACATTGCATTGTCATGGGTAAAAAGCACAAATAATCACGAACCTTCCATGTGGAGTTTGTAAGACCCTGGAGTGTTTCCCATTATGTTCTCTTCGGTAATCCACTCACACCTGGAAACGAGCACACAGATCTGTCGTCCTTATCCTAAGAAAGATTTGGAATTTGCTGAAAGTATTTAGAGACGGGTTACTAGAAGAATTGTGAAGTTTTAGAAAAAACTGGCAAGATTAGTCCAATTCTTAATGAATCACATGAGAAACCTAATTCATACACACACACACACCGAGTAATCCACCGGCACATCCCATCTCACTAAATAAGGATAACCCGTCAAGAGGTCACTCAGTTACTTTGTAGACTAAATTGCCACACAGTTAGGGTCTTTTTATATTGAAAAGCATTGCTCAACTCTGTGGTCATGGGTGAATTGGTTGCGAGTTTTAAAATAGCACTCGTTTTGCACATACTTGAGACACAACCGGCAATACAAGTTTCATATCTTCTATACTAATTTAGTCAGATAAACCATCAAATGTGCATGTTTTAATGAATTTTACTTCGATGTTTCAGTGTTCTTTGATAAAATGATCAGAGCCAGTAACTTCCTTGAATCTGCTTTTTATCCAATTCCACTCAAATTTTTTATTCAGTTTTAACCGTCCAACACAAATTTTCATCGACTAGCACAAAAACAAGACCAGACAAGCAAAGATCTTTTTCTCTTCTATTACACCCAACGAACCTATGAAACTTTAATGAACCTACTCATATTCTTGTCTATCTAACTATTCCTCTACTCGAGAGCTCTAGCCTTTTGAGTATGTCATATTCAATGTACCATTTTTGTTTAAAAGCAGCCCTGTATGATTGCCCTGATTGTTAAATGCTTTGTAGTACTTTGAGCATAAAATGATATCCAGCTTTCTAAACATCTACTACCGATTATTCGTTACTTGGTTGTAACCCATCAATCTATCCGTTTCTTCAAATAGACACTGGTTGGCTAAAGAAATTTGAATGGAACTTTCAAGTTAGCCAGATTGGTGACTGGACAAAAAACCGCTAACAGTGTTGTTCAACAATCCAAGCGATGTTCAATTTTAAGTTACAATACACCATACTGTCTCCCCATCAACCTAATTTGACGACTTAACTATAATAAGCTAGCACTCTCCGATTCGCGATTTGACGCACACATGTGTGTGCTTGAGTGAAATAAGCTGTATTTGTGCATTCCAGGGTCAAATACAATGTAATATATACACATTTATACAAGCATTATGGGCTATTGTCTCGCCAATCAAAGCTATTGCGAGTATTGACCATATACATTAAGTGTAAATGGATTTTGTGTGTTGAGCAAAAATTGGAAAATGGCTGGTATTAGAAGTTTTAAGTGTCGTATCTACAAATACAATAAACAACCGGAATGACTCAAGGGACGAGAGCTAATTAAACCTTCTAGGTTTGCTGTCAGTGTCGCCTATGTACATATTTTCTATGATATGATGACTCACCTTCCGCTGTGCAATTGACTGAACCCACGTCAAGTCGAAGAAAACAGGAAGTTTGCAAGTTATAGTATACAAGATAGTAGTAAGTGGTTTCAACAGAATTGAAATGTTACTGAAATGTTCAACAACAATTCACCGCAGACATTTAACCAAAAAAACGCTTGGTTTATGAAATACGTGAGAATATTCGCCTGCAAGAGCCGTCATGCAACAAGGGAGATCGTTTCTTCTTGCGTACATCTAATTAATATCTAGCAATTTGATTTTTATTAAACATTACTCAATTCTTAAAAAGTTGTGCTGTCTGTTCATAACTGAAAGTAATAACGATGGCCCATAAGTAAATAATGTTGCCTATGTTGAATAACTGGCATACAGGCGAATTGCAACAAAACTTTCTGGTTTGTATGCGAATAGTGCGACAGGCATTTCTAGATAACCGGGTTTCAAGCGGGTTCTAATATAAACCGCATCTGTTTGTTTAACCTACACAAATAGTCTGGTGATTTCAAAGCAAGTACTGGAACACCGGTAAAAGTGCTGAAGTATAACAGGTGTAATTAAACATTAAGGTGCGTAACTTCATTCCAGAGGAAATACATCTTTGTCATATTAAGAACAGTGCTAGTGATACCGTGTACTGACGGTGACGTTAAGGATACTACACCGTCAAAATGCATTACATTTAAGTGCAACGTGGATATTCTAGTATAGACATAACATGTCTCTCGTTGTCTAGAACATTTTGTTGGCGACCTAATGGAAACAAAACCAATGTGAAACCTGAAATAAAGGTATTTTGTCGTGAAATTTTCTGTTTTTCTTTTATAAAATAGGTAAGCCAAAACTGATCCACTTAATCCTACAGGACAGTGTGTTCACTTTCAAAATACGGCTTCTCTGCAATCTCAGAATCTGTCAGCTGATCTTCCAGAGGTATATTTTACCAGTACCCTGACGTGATTTAATCGTGTTCATATTGATTTGGTAATTGGAGAAGAATATTATGCTATCCGTATGCATCTTTAAACAATGAACATCGGCCCTTAAATCGTAAAAGTAATTATTTAATTGCCTGAGTTTTATGAGCAATATCATAATCAGTTTAGAATAGGTTCAACTCATAGACAAACAGTGGGTGATGTACAAAAAAACGTGACTTATTTAAGTTGG
Source organism: Paragonimus skrjabini miyazakii (assembly GCA_014338405.1). NCBI lineage: Eukaryota > Metazoa > Platyhelminthes > Trematoda > Plagiorchiida > Troglotrematidae > Paragonimus > Paragonimus skrjabini miyazakii. The sequence goes on along the minus strand of JTDE01001761.1, from coordinate 29,096 downwards.
TTTTTATTTGTTGATGAATGTTAGAAAAATCGATAGGAAATAGGGAATAAAAACTTCGGCTCATGATAGTTTGGAGCTATAGATTTTAACCTAAGGAAGATTAGTAATCCATAGTTGTTTCGTGTTTTCACTGCAATCGCATTATATTTGTTTTCTGAAAATATGCCACACATTGGTACCCTCCTACTTATGACAGTTTGTATCTTTTCTGTTCATATTTATTAGGTTATCGCTGATCACAGTCCCAGTTATCGTTACTCTCATGATGGTAACATTTAATTTAAGAAGTTTGTTAAAAAGTATATACGGAAGTCACAAGAGATATTCGCAGTATGGGACCTGTGGGTGCAGCGCTTGATGAGAGAAAAGAAAAAGACCCAAATTAAGAAAGGTTCGAATAAAATCTAGTCCACGGAGCAGTTTAATAATGACTAGTTTTCAAATCACTCAGAATTTCATTCAAGCTGACAAATAAATGTTGTTTTACATGTCGAAACTCAATTTAGTGTGAGAGCAAAGCCAGTAAAGAACATATCTGTCGTTACAAAACGCACTACGTTCTTGGGTGCCATGAAACAGTGCATCCAAACCAAATCTGCTCTACTAAACCAATCCTGAAATGTAACATGTCTGTACCTTCTTAGAGGTGTGAGACATAGGGGCCAGATGGACTGACATATTGACCATGTTAATAAATGATTGGAGTCTCTCTCACTAACTTAGTTCCTGGTTGTTAGCCAGGTCAGCGCTTGTAACATGCTACTTTTTATCGTTATCCTTCCTCCCAAATAACTAACTAAATCGAAAACTTTTGACGCGATCGATAAACGTGTGAACATCGCAGTTACCTGTAGAAATTTACTTCTCACGTTTGTGAGTTGTTCACTTTGTCCTACTCAGTTCCATGAAAACGAATGCTTGATGTATATTATACTGTGTATTGAAATACAGTTTTGCGACATAATCAGCAGCTCAGTTCCTTTGTACAGCTCCATTTCTTAGCCGTTGCTTAGACTGTCGGTGATATCGGAAATATACTAATGAGCCAGTTGCAAATTACTGCGGCAAGTTCCAATTATTTCCCTGCAAAACCAGTTCATCAAAAAAATTATTTCGTTAGGAAAAACAACACTATCATTCGACACACCTTAGCCAGTGATTTCACTTCATAAACGCCGTCAATGGTTTGGTCGAACAATATCGTGAGGGGAATTGGAAGCAGAGAACATTGGTTTTTCTGTTTCGTTTCTCTTGTCGCGTTCCTAACAGAAGAATTTGCACTGCCGAATCTCTTCCAGCATACAACCCTCGCATCCAACCACTCAACACTCAGCATGTCGGCAGACTAACGAACCTGTTCCCCACTGTGAGAAGCAGCTGACTGCTTTGCAAGATAGTAATTACAATGTGTTCAAAAAGGCACTCGCTCGTAAGCATATATATATATACATATGTACACAGACAGAGAACGAGACACGCCCATATCTTTCACACACTCTTTGAAGTGAAAAAATTAACAGTATATTTAAATGTCCGTTAGAAAAGGGATTTCGTGTTTGTCAAGTGCAGTCTGAATATCAATGAATATACGAGAGAACTTAATAATGGCTGGTGAAAGATTATATGAAAAAGCACGGCTTATAAATACCGAACCAGAATAATGGAAGGAACATTTCATATTTGTGTTCTATTTGCTTGCGCACTTGTCAGCTGCAGCCGAACTACGTCAAATTTACCTGCGTTTTCATGAAGCCAGGATACCTACATCCTGTAACCGAGAGTCATATCTGGTGATAATTGAGTTTTTAATTATAGGTGGGAAAGCACATGACGCACACGTTTGCCACCGTGTCCAAAAATGAAATCTTATTTGATCTAAATTGGCTATCTAATATGTTTCAGTTAGAATCTGACTCATCATTCGTAATTAACGTCTGATTGTTTTCACTCAACGTAGTTTCCAAGTGAGCTTAAGATGCGTACTCTGTCCACAATCTTTCAGTCAAATTAACAGTTTAGTTAGATGTGTTTGACAGCAGCTGAAGATTAAACGTTTCATTAACAATCAATCATGGAGACACAATCGCTAGGAACACCAAGTATATAGGGACCATTGTGTCATTCATTAACTGAACAATACATTACTGATGAGTAGTAGGGGATTTTGATTTTTCATGTAGATTGAACATCACCCACAACTGATCGCAGTTGTCGCATTCCCATAGATTTTCCAGTCGGCCCCTTTCGAAAAGAAGCACTAGACTCGAGTTTTGCTCTCATTAGAGCTCGTCAGTAGTGCATATCATCGCCACTGCCGGGACTTGAACCACGGACATTCTGTTCATGAGGCAACCGTGTTTACCACTGCGCCATTGACCTCACGTTAGGCACGTCCGAATTATCATATGAGAACGCTCATCCACTTTCGCTTGTGAGTAATGGTCACGTTGCCCGATCTCCTCGAGAGGAGACACAGTTACTGTCTGTTAACTCCAATCGATGACGAGCTCTAATGAGAGCAAAACTCGAGTCTGCGATCAATTGTGGGTGATGTTAAATCTATACGAACAATACATGTTGGTCTCAAAGCTGATAAAGATGACAGCTTTGGAATGCAACAGAATATGCGCCAGTTCCTTTTACATCAGTGCTACACCTATTCCGTAAACATAGAAGTCAGTCACATTGAAGTAATTAGTTAATTTATACATCTCAAACAATGGTACATCCAATACCATCAAATCTTTGGAGAAAGTAAAATGTAATAAGTTAATTACGACGATTGTACTAAAAACAGAATCACAGGATGAGGTATATCTACACCAAATTTTGTACGAATGAATTCTGCAGTGTGACTTAGATGAATAAACGACACCAGACAGACCACTCTTGTCTACATCACTCTTACCCGTATATAATGGGCAAACAATTCGACCAATGAATTCAATTGCAGCGCAGATTGACCTAAACACGACAAATCTTATGTGACCTCTGTTCCTTTGTTAATGGGATTTCGATTACAACACTTGTGAGGAAGGCTCATAACGTTGTGTTATTCTTAATCCATTTATCAAGAACTACAGTATTTCAGAATATAATGCTGAATAACCAGCTTCGTAAGGTATTTCGCACTGTTATGTAGTCATTCGTTCAAGAATATTCTCACAGTTAACTTGCTGTTTGAATTGGTTAAAAATCAATGCAAATCTGCATGACTGATTGTTGTCATGACGCGGATAATGTATGGAACATATTGGGTGTATAATGCATATTTATGTCCTTAGTTTGGAGACCTTATTACTAGTAAGATGTGTAGATGTTATGTGAATGTACTTGGTTCAAAATTTGATGAACTGTTCTAAAAATTTCAACTAACCTGTAAAAGATTAACAATCTAAACGAGAAAATTATAATTAGTAAAATATCATGCAGAATACAATAAATCGTGTAGCAAAGCAACAACGCTGTAAAATCTATTGCAAATTACGGAAGTGTTATTGGTACGGATGGACCAATACATGTCGTGGAGTACGGCAACCTTTTGATTATATTGGTAATAATCGTCCGAGAACAAGCAGATCTTGAATGTGGAAACTAGATTGCTGTTCCTTGAGTTACTGATGACGATCATCAGTGACAAACAGACGCGATCGTGCGTATGTTTGAGGTCGTATGAGTATCTGACCAAGGACTTAAGAAGAGTGCATAATTTTACAGCAGCTCAGCGTGAGAAGTGTCAGAAACGGTTATCTGTAAATCTATGTTAGTGACTCTTTTGACAAGTATATTGACATTTGAATTACGTAAGATGAAAATAGAAAGGTTGAATTGTGTGTCGTATATGAACACATTACACCTTTAGGTTCTGCTGACGAACTGTTCCACGAACAGACTAGTTTTGTTTGATTGTATACCGCAGTCCTATTTGAAATAACTTATTAGTGCTTTCCCAAACTAATCATTGTGTCACAGCCCAGCACACACAGGCAATAGGAAATGAAAACTTTTAATCCTGATTAACTGAATTTGACCAAACTGGAAACAGTCTGAAGTATTCCTCTAGACATTTAAAGAATTTGCTACTGTGGATTAGTGATGGTCGTCTGGGTGGGTATTCTCGCAAACTTATATCATTCGAACGTTTTCCGCATAGGCTATTAGACTTCATCTGCTCTTGATGACCCCAGCATTCGACAAACGTTTACTAGCAAAAATCGTATAGGATAACAATTAAAAGACTGAACGAATATATTTGTGGAATACTTAAAAGTAGTTAAAAATAGACAATTTGGTTATGCTGTTGTTTAATTTTAGGAGGTCATGACGAAATGCTTTAGCATTGTATTTGTCATTATTCGAGATGTTTGCTGTGTGTGTTAAACTATGGCTTGAGCAATTTTCCATAACTTCGAAGAAAGCAAACAAAAAGTAAGAGTAGTTTCTTTCTTTGATGTCAACAAAATGTAAAACTCATGGAGTTAGTAAAATTTGAGCATTTCATGCCCTTTCATCTAACATGACACTGCATACTATTTATAAAGTCATCTAACTCCACGTACTTCGGAAGCTTTGGTCCAACTCTGAGAAGTTTACACCTATCTACCTTGAGTACAGTTTCCACTTATGTAAGCTTTCATGTACATAGCTTCGGTCTTCTGGTTACGTACGAGAGAATCCATCATTGCTAACGAAGTGTAATTGTCAGATGCAAGCTGAAGTTACGTTAGGGAGTTATGTAGATAGATTTGATTCCGGAAACATCTCAAGATTCGTAGAGGAAACCAAATCTGGTGATTGCTCACGGTTCCTGATTTCACCCTGTTGAGTTCTCCCTAGGCAATCCCAGCTGAACAATACTTGGCCAGTTGTTCGCAATTTGGAGGAGATTACGGTGATGTAAACCGAACAGCATTTATCAAGAATGCCGCGTCCCGATAGACGTTTCAGATAGGCCTACTCAGACAGCTACACTGAACCGGAAATTGTGTATTAGTAATCAAGTTATCGATCAGTAATTACATCGGTTCTTGTGTTTAACACATGAGAAGTGTAAATCGTGATGTCATTTACTGGAGTTGGTGGGATATCTATTGTGCCCTCTCAAGTTGATGCGGCAACTTGTGCGGTACCCAGAACCAAATCTAGCCGAGTCGTTGCTGGTGACAATTTGGTGCAGCTTTCGTCAAGAGTGCTTCATGATAAAACTGTAGTAATTTGAATCCCAACCGTGAAAAGGTATTAACGGTTTCTTCTTGCGTAAGCTGGAGTCAGTCAGTCAAGTTTCTGCGGTCAGCAGTCTAGCAGATGCTCAGAAGAAACTGTTTAGAGTTTCTGCACAATTTAGTGGTCGATGGGAAACTCGTTCTCAAATCTCCACATCGCTAATCAACTGCATTATGGTCAGTGAAAAATGGATTCATCATGGTGTCGTTGGTTTCTAACGGTCTAATATCGAGCTTATTATCCACGATATTTGAAAGTTCCACACAAGAAAGATTGTTTGAAATGAATCGTCTTGACTACTGGGGTTTGAATAGTTGAAATAGTTTGCCAACTTGTTTTACCTACCATAAAACTAAAGGCATTTACACTGCTGGTCAGTCTACTCAAAAACGATTGCCATCTCAGAAATATCCAGGAAGGTTCAGGTTTAATCTTATTCAGAAGAAAATAAAATCAGTAGTGGATTATATGATTGGAGGAATGAATGTTTGCAATACATAGTCAACACTGGTCATTTAAACAGTGGTTAAAGTATTAAACCGATGGTCACATTGAAGTGTACTTGCACGATGCAATTACACTGTTTAAACTTGATGGTCGCAATCGGCAAGACTGTCCGTAGCGGTAAAATTTACCAAACAGTTTGACTTTTTGCAGTTTATCAGCCCAGTCATCAGGACGTCTACCGTGACGAAGTGGTTCATGGTGTGTGTTAGAGCACTCGGATTTTTTTTGTTTTTTTGGGCCCTCTATCTAATTATCTGCTAAAAAACTTTTAGAGATGAAGCTTCATTTGTATACATAGTTGCACTTGATTTCAAGTCGACTTTTTTGAGATCTGGCTGATTAGGATTCCCTGCAGAATTTAAAATAAGGCCAAAGGGGATTACATCAGCTGAAAAATCTGCTGAGCGTTACATGGGAAACTGATCCTCATAAATGGCTAACACGCTGTACAGTGTCAAAAAACCTAACTTGCGAAACACACAAGCCCTAGGTTATTGCTGTATTACACGTTAGAATGTAGTTTCGCTTCTAATACACCTGTTCATGAAATCCGAGAGATAGCCAAAAGTCGTGTCCTTTCGGCCATAAACAGATAGAAAGGTTAGTGGTTTTTTACGCAGGTATGAGTACCAATTAAACATTATCAAGTTACAGGTATGAGAAAATTACTTATACTAGAGATGAGGCGTGCTCCGTTGTTTGTTTGGCGTTGTATCATCAGTATTCTGGGGTGATTTGCTGACCAACACCCTTGTCAGAAATGATAGCAGATTTGCTTGACAGTCGACAATCAGTTGCATAATGAGGATGCCCTCGAGGCAGATAACTGTTAGCTTTGTGTTCAACGTATATAATCACGTCCTCACTGTTGATTACTATTTACAAGTAATCATATGACCCATAGAATGATAGCAGTTTCAGTGAAACTCCCAGACTTTCATGATTTGAGTGGGCTATTGACAACTAATTCGTCTGTGGTCGAAAAAGGTGCATCACGGCCATTTCTGTTAGGATTTTGGTGGAAAATTTCAACTTTGTTAAAAAGTGAAACAAACTTTCTTCAAAATGAACTTAAAAAGACAAGCTAGTAGTAATATATTGCACGATCATTGTTCAAACGTTGTCCGAATGAGGCCAAAAGTCATTCACATAAGACACCTGCTTTATCCATTGCACGTCATGTGCTCGAGAAAAATCACGAGGCTGGCAATTCGTCGGTCTTCTCAGTCATTTTCACACCCCGGAATAAACGCTTACTTCACTTTGCCGAGACAATTGCTATTAAACGGTTGAAGCCGCCATTGTGTGTGAAAAAGGAACTGTTTATTAAATTAGCACTACATTGGTAGTCCTAGTGGCTTTCTTCTTCTTTTCTTCATACCTGGACAGAACACTCTCCGCAAGTGACAATTTTATGCGTTTTGTAATTTTCATTTCTGCAATATGTACTTCATAAGATGCAACGAAATTAATTCGAAAACGATCATGCAATATACCATTACTAGTTTGTCTTTTCAAGTCCATGATAAAGGCTTTCTGGAATTTTTGCTTAAAAATGACTCCCGGGAATTCCGAATGAAATTCTATTGTTTTTGACCGCGTTTGTTAACCAGATAAAAATATAGCATATTATTAGTATTTCATTTGTGGAAAATGTATGCTGGCAAAAAAATACAATATTGCTAATATTTTTGCTGACAGTTTATCGGGCGTTCGATTTGCAGTGACAAATGTGTATTCAAGCGAATGTTTTTGGATATCAATCAACTTATTGATTGAGCCTTGCATACATCTATTCTGTACACACAAGATACCAACACCTGGAAGCAGCCACATGTGACCTAAATGCCTGTGGCTAAGCTGTGGAAGAAAGATACACTTTTAGCTTAGGGCAAACAGTATATCCAACATGAGGTGATAATTAAATTAGATAATCTTAGCATGTTATTTCGAAAGACCGGTTTTCTCTTTCATCATGAAAAAAGGCAGGAGAGTAACTGGAAAGCAAGTTTCCACATAGAACTCACAGGAATTTGTCCTTTGGAAACGCGGTTTATCAATGATCGCTGAAGAGGATTCGAAAGTTACTGAAAATAACCAGCTACAAGAAAGTTTCCAATTCACTTGATTCTCACGTTAAGCAACATTAAGATAACCGATTATGCCTAAAAAAAGTTTGAACATACAGAATTGTTTACGCATGCAATTATCCCTCTAGTTTGATTGAACGGACTGGTATCGAAGTAAGCAAATCCATGTAAGGCTGGCAAATGTAATCCAAAAGTGCAAGTTACCACGAGATTGGTCACTGTCTGGAAAGGTGATCAGCAATCAGACTAATAATCCTGAAGAAGTGTGACAGCTATTAGACCACAATGGTTAGACTGGACCAATAATGACCCATTGTGTAAGGTCGCAAACAGGTACATGGAAATTCTACCAGCGGTATAGCTTTGGTAATCTGCGAATAAAACGAAACAATTGTGTGCTGATTATGAGTGACTTCTACTCTCATAATAAATCTCCGGTAAGTTAAGCTTAGAAGTCTTGACTACCTAGTTATTCTGTAACATAAACTAATTATTCCAACGAAGCATCAAAACCAATAACTTTCAGGAATCTGATACAATCCAGGAGTGAACTGCTACAACACGGTTTATTAATGGATATATCAAAACGATTGTTCATTTGGTTTGCTACCAAGTGAATTCTGAAGACTATCTTTGAAGCTAACAAAGGGCACCAGTTTTTCACTTGTTAAGTTTACAGTAGTCAACTTATTGTCAGAGCACGATGTCGATGTTATCATCAACGATTTGTCATGTCTAATTTGTTTACAACGTAAACAAGAAAAAAAACTAGGTGCAACGATTTATCGGAGCCAGCGTGGCCTTTGAGCACTAAGAATATTTTAGCGCCAGGCTTAGCTATGCAGTTGTCAAACAGATATAGCGCTGACGCTGCGAAACGAAAAATCACCGGTCAACCCGACAGATTTTCTCAGATACTCCCATGTGCTCATGGTTGTCAGATAAGAGCTTCTATCATTCTAGAGCTCAGCGTTACTGTATATTCATACAGTGACAGTAGGTTTATCTCTGTTCTGCAAGCACGTTGATCATTGCTTTACTGGGCTGACACCAAAAATAACAAAACCTTCACAACTGAATTTTTAAACACGACTGTTTTTGACCAGTGCTCCGGTTTCCTAGACAGTTCAGTCACGTATCAAAGTAATTGTCATCTAAATTGAAGGTGTTCAGCCCGCTTTGTTTTCAACGTAATCGGATTTAAAGTTTATGTGAACACGAAAGCCGGAATACAGCAATAATAAATGTACTTAGCAGAACACTGCGTAGCCTTGTTTTTACCTCAGACCAAGTGAAGGATAGAGAAAAAAATTCCAATGAATGAACACGGGTAATAGTATATAGGTAGCAACGGCTTTTTTACAGTCACTGTTGTACCACACATATAATTCAAACTTATGCTAAGAGAATGCCCAATCCGAAATAGGTTTGGCTAGGCGATCAAGAAACTTCTCGAGGCACCCTACTTAGTATAAGCATAGCAAGAGTTTTGGTGGAAAATACTCTAGAAAGATACCAATTTAAGTTCATGATCAATTCTTTTATGAGAATATCGACACTACTGAAAGACTGCTCCTAGTAACAAAAAGCGGAACTATATAGATGAGTACGGATAATATGACGTATAACAGGGCTAAGTTGCAAATATTAATATACACCTGGAAACATTGAACCAAATAGGATTATCAGTCAGACATATTTGTGAAAGCATGCCTCACTGGCCTTAAAACGTTGAAACAGGTTGAAGACCATGAGAATGGAGCAAAGAGTCTCATTACAGATAGACAAATGCTCGGTAACCCTTCGAATGAGCCGAGGCAGTTCTGTCAAGAGGCCAGGAATGATTTCCGGAAAACCACAAAACTAAAATGGGGCACAAATTACGCGGAGTTGAAAACAACTGAAATCATCTAACTAAACATGATTCGCCATATTGGTTAGGATATTGTTAACACAAAAGACCACGGTGAAATGTAGCTTTATCACTTGACAGATTGAGATCTAAATCATGTCATCTCTATCACCTTGTGGTCAGAAACTGTGGCCATTTAAGAGGGGTAACATCAATAAACACTGGGCAAGGAACTTGCACGGAACCATGTAGCTTCAACAGATCGTTACTGGACTGAATTTGCACACCGACCTTTACTACAAAGATAGCGTCTGGTATTCAAATTGTGTGATGTAAGGCATCAGACACACCTGACGCTGCTTCCGCTTCCAATTAGCACAATATATCATATTACGGTGGACAATTAATCAAGTACTTCTTTATTTAAGTCTGTTTTATGAAAAATATGTATATACAATAACACTGGTGAAGCGTGCAAACATATAACTGGAAAACTAAAATTTAGCAACAGATCCTGCTTACTTGACAAATAGGGTCCTTTTTGAAAACGAAACTGCACTATGACGTAATGTCAATCTACGCTGATCGATACTTTCGAAAGGTTCTGGAGTCACTTCTTTGAGAAACAGTGATACAAGTTGTAACTAGGGAGTGTTTTCTAAGAAAATTGGTTTGCACAGATCTTTTGTTTTAAGTATTCTAATTATCCGTCCTGTTTTTGTCATTATATAACAAAACTGTGCGACAGCATTCTTGTGGTCGGTTGTAGCTACATTGCAGAGAGGTATTGACTACAGTACATTTGTAAAAAGTGCGTGAAAATAAAAGAAAATACCATTTGAAGTTTAACGTTCGATATTAACCAGTGTGGACCGTTTTGTACTTGGGGCATTTAAGACAACTTATCTTGAGCAATTCAATAATCACTTCCGGCGAAATTAGGAACTAGTTCTAGTTCATATGTGTAAAATTTGTTCAATAACTCCCTGGTTGATATACGAGTTTGAACCCAAAAAATGCAAGTTTCATAGCATTTCATTGTTATCAGATAGTTCTGAACGAACAGTTTTATTCAGAGAAGTGCAGTTTATATGAGACCAGTCAATAATCAATACTCCTCTGTATACTTGAAACGCAGTGTGTAAAATGACTACCAATACTGTGGATTGGTTTAATTATCACCTGAGGTCACAGCATGAAGATTCCAGCTGTGAGTAAGACCCAACACATTAATGTACATATGCGTGTGTTTTTGTCTATGTTCGTATATATAGATAGATGGAGTAAACCAAATAGAACATGGCAAAGTGCAAAACTGGAGAGCTATGTTTTAAAAGTTGCCATAGCAACCCATCTTTAACCATAGCATTTCCATTTTGCAGATATTTAACGTCTGTCCGAACCACGACCAGGTCTAGAAAGAGGGCAGCATTACAAAGGTGGTCAGATGAGACTTATATATCAAGGTTATGAGAGCAGGCAGAACACGAAAAATTATCGGGGAAATAATCCGCCAAATTGTGATGGGAACGTTCTGGTAAGGACTCCGTTTAGCCAGCCTAATACGGAAATCTTAGAGACAGATATTCCTGTGAAACGGTATGATTGATGTGAGTTTCGCCGCTCATCGACTCCAGCAGACGTGTTGTGAACGCAGCCAACCCCCGCGTGCTCTTTTTTTTAGATTTCGTTGAGGCGTTTGTTTCCTTGAGCATCGAAGCATTGTAGACTGTCGGACAGTAAGTTCGCCTGTTCATGCAAGACTGTTAACTTAATTTCAATATTACGCATGGGCATAAAGGTGTAGGTGTAATCATGTAGATCGACCTTTAATGAGCATACTACTGTCACGCGCATTAAACATGACTGTCTTGGTCATACCCTTATTCAGTACAGATCTTATATCCTAGTACGAGGCAGTGCTGAACCGAACCGTCTGGAAAGGTATCACCTAGATGGACTTCCGAAGGTTCGATGACGGTCAGTTGTTTGTTTGCAAATTCGAGCATGTGTTATGTAAATGAAATGTGAATGTAATCGATCGTGATGATGTGATCATGAAGTGTTGAGATAAATCTGGTCCCAAATGCGTTGGCCGACTAAGGTTGATAGGTCGTCAAAGTGGTCATAGTGTGGGGGACTGTCAGCCAGGAAGTGCGAGTATTCCAACTCTCGGCGGAATACCCCAACACAGGGGGAGGTGCGTTCAAAAGTCCACGGTGAGCGGATGGAGAACGGCGTGGGCTACCGGATGAGTCATCGCTCGACCAGATCGGACCAACGGATGAGACGTGGCAGCCGAAATTGAATGAATGACGAAATTGAAGGTGTGATTATTCCAACACTCTCAGGAATATATCAACACGGCTGACGGCAGACGGAGGACCGCACGAGCGATCGGACAAGCTATCGCTCAAGGAAATCGGATCAACGCACGAAGAATAGCAGGCAGAAAACCCCGGGTAGAAGGCGCCAATCACACACCTAAACCGGGTAGAAGTGCACACGACGCGTGAACGGAAACCTGGGGGTGTTGTGGACTGGAATGCTGACTCATAAACGCGAGCGCGCGCGAAGCATGTGAACTAGCGAGTTGGACAATAAAGATTGTGCTTTATTGGACGCCTTTTTGCTACAATAGTACATCGTCACCGAAGAGATGGCCAGCACATTAAGCACTTTTCATTTATTTCAATTGCACAATCATTTTTTCACATCAACCAAGTAGCTTTGTCTTTTGGTAAGTTTTTCACATCTCGTTTACTTATTCGGATCAAAAGCCTAACAGTTATATGTATATATAATTGTAAAATATACATATTTCAAAGATTCCCACCTTTATACATTTTGGATCAAGAGTAATCGCAGTGTAATACAACGAAATCATCACCCAACACAATTATACGAAAACAACAATTCAACAGGGCATTCTACCTTGGTGTGACATCATTTTTCTGTTTGCTCATTTCCACAATCGCTTTATGGAAACAGTTGTTATTTAACCACAAGCCAACTACCGTCTTTAGAGCACTTACCCATCGATCGTCATTGGATCTAACTTGTGAAATCTCGCCTTGCACTTTTACATACGAACGGAGTAACAGTCTGAAATGTAGCGGTGTTTTGGAGTTCAGTTGTCGTGAATTAATTGAGCAAAACCTCACCTGTTTACTGCCCTGATGGATGCGTCACAAAGAAACGAGACGGTCGGAAGAAATTTTACCAAGTTCAAGGCCAGATGTTAGATGAGAGGAAGGATCTCAATCACCTGCGAAGTTGAAATGATGTCAGAAAAAAACTAGATGTCTTTTGGTTGACATAAACTATTCGCAGAATCAATGTGGTAACGTCACTTCTGGCTAATCAAAACTCATTGTGGTTTCACATTTGAATGTCTACCACAAAACTTATCGATGCCATTGGACAAAAAGGCAAGCCACGAAGATAGACAAATGGAAAAGAATAATTTCCAATGAAGAAGAAATACAATACTGACGGACCTAAAGGATAGATGCACTACAGGAACGATCTAATAATAGACTCATTCCTACGTAACTGTTGTCCTCCTGGACATAGTTTGCTAACTTTGTTGTCACACTCAGCTTCAGCGATGCATTTGTCTGGAGTACTCTGGAAAACAGTGTGCACAATCCAAACTACTCCTTTTTCATAACTTTTGTTGACAGTCGTTGGTTCCATTTCTTCTTACCATTCCAGTAAAATAGTTGTCGACTACATACTACTAAATGTCACAACAGAACAATAATTTGCGCACATTCAGGGTCTAAACCCAAGTGATAAAATTTTATTTTCTGGTCAGACAAGCTTATAAAAGCCGATCAGAAGACGCATTGAATTTGAAGCTGATCGATGCTACCCTAGTAGTCTGGATATTGATATTTTCCCCAGCCAAACTAGGACAACGTTCCACTTTAAGTCGCTGATAGATATTCCGGAGTTAAGTGTCCGTATAAACCTGAAGCACTGCAAATTTGTTCAAATTCATCCGTCCCAATCTTTTTTAATCGCGAAAAAAAGTGTTTCAAATTGATTGATCATATTTAGAAATTGCATGTACATGCAGAAATTTCATCCCATCTCAGCAGATGACAAAAATATTCAAAATATTAGATAAAAGAGGGAGTGTGTCCAGTTGGTTGGATTGACCATTCTTCTGAGATCACTCTCGACAGGAACACTTGAAACTTTTAGGTGGTTACCAGTTATGTTCAATAGACAGGTTTACTAACTTAAGCTCTGATTAGCTGCACTAACCCCAATCAAGTAGATAAATTCCAGAATGAGCCATTCTCTTAGGATGTAACGACCATTTATTGAGTTAGATGAATTAACCTGACAGCAAGTAAATTTATTTGTCACTTTCTGTCTGCAAACAGTCACTTGTTATTTTACGAACGCATCAGGTGTCCACGTTAATCCAATCAGCTTCAAACATCATATGTTTGTAAAGTGTAGTTCATTGTCACTGATTTCGGTAACCATCAAAACTCGAAATCGTGTCAGTTTAATGCGGCGTGTATTAAAACTCAAACAGTACAGATGATCAGAACGATATTCAGAACGGCAGATAGTGTTATTCTCCAGACTTATGCAAGTTAGCTTTTGCTTCAACCAGCAAGAAGATTTCATTCATGAACATACTTTGCAGAAAAAGATGTTCCCGTGACATATTCCAGCTTCAGACGGATTATGAAGAAAAACTTGCAAATGTTAGTCCTTGTGTTGATATACTGTCTTCTGTTAATCACATCGCGAATTATAACATTACCGCTGAAAACACTGCTGTTGCTCATTGCAATATCACAAATCATTTGGGCTTCTCATATTAGTACCGGGCCAAGCATAACTGAGCTGCAATTATGCAATCGGGCCAAAGAGCTCATAGATAAGACAATGTTTCAATCCGGTCAAAAAATGTGACGTCATAAAGTACCGGCCTCGCCAATCGCTTGAAATTCGTTGATATGTCGATTCAAATTGAACACGGCGAAAGCTCTCGTATAGATTCAGCAATTAAAACTCGACAGCTTCTCCGGTTCGCGTGAGGGGTAGTAGTTTACAAATGAAAACTACCCCCTGGCGTACAGAAAAGCTTGCTCATCGGTACCACGTTTCTCTAGTAACTGATGAACAGTTATGTGTGTGAGGCGGCTGATGTTGTCGACCTGCTTCACAAAGTCTGCTGGACTTTGTTATATAAACTCGCAGGTTTCAGTATGTTTCTATTAAGGAGCACAGATTTGAACCACGTTCACTTGGTTCAACGAAGACAGTAACTTCGAACAGTCTGAGAAGTCCTGATCACGCGGTTACCGACTGGATAGAACAGAGTCTCTATTCATTATCTTTTCGAAATGATTGCGTAAGCTGTACATTATTCACACAAGGTTGTGGTTGACCGTTTGAATTTGGTTATTCGGCCATTCCTATTGTAAGGTTACTGGCACTGTGGTTATTACGCTAGTCTCATGATAACGGGAGTCAGAGTGCAAACTACGATCCGGACAAGGATACGCACTACTGATGAACACTAATGAGAGCGAAACTCGAGTCTAATGCTTTTTTACGCAGTGTGCTAGCCGAAAGGCTAATTTGAATGCTAAGTCTGCCATCAATTGAGGGTGGTGTTCACTTTAGAAGTACATGAACGATAATTTCATTATCGTTTGGTGGGGCCCTCGACGTGCTTTTTTGCTTCAGAACGGATGGAGCGCAATTTAAATCAGGAGCATTTTTCTAAGGAAGGGATAAGATATTTGGCAGTTATCTAACTTGAGATTTTCTTACAGTCAAAATTTAGCTGCTAAGTCAAATAGGCACCTCGGCGTGACAAACAGTCCTTCTCACTCTAATATGTTCCGTCACAACGAGAGTGGACCTTGACGCGGTGTGACGGCTTGCGCATCTCGATGGCCTGTTGGGCTAAACTGGACGGTGTGGCCACTACACCGATAGAGTCACTCATGCCAGGCAGGCAAATAGGTATAGGTCTGACAAATCAGTCTCCTGATCCTCCAGGTTGAGGGTTGGAAGAGAGTTGGCATCTTTCACCGAAAAATGTACCAGTTCTGGTACACTGCCACACACCCATTGCCTTGCGATATAGACGTTTGAGCCAAAGGCCTTGGTTGAGAACCCTAACCGTTCTCCTGTCTAGGTCTGGACGCCCTGGCAGTATCTCAGCCCACACACAACCATGAATAGTCACAACTTAAGTAATTTCATACTGCATCGGCCGTCTCGCAGTATAAACCGGGTCGCCCTATCTGCTGCATACAGCAGGGTGGATAGGCGAAAACATGCTACTGCTGACCCCTCTCCCAATGTCCTATCAAATCTAGTTCTCAGGCCCTTCCCGAACTCCATTCCTGATAGTTACCCCACAGGTCCCAAAACAGATGAAGCTAACCTTAGTAACACCGAGCCGATGAGTTCCGTCTCTTGCCATTTCGCTTCATGCCCCTCACGCCCCTTGCCTAGACACAGAATGCGAACTAATATAGGTGCCTTCAACGTTTGCACTCCAAAACAGATAGGTCAATGGGCAGCACGAACGTTAGACTCGTTGCATGTCGATATCTGCTGTATCTCGGAAACTAGAATCCAAGACAGTAGTCAGCGTATGGAACTAACAGCACCCGCATTGTCTACCCGATACTGGTTATACACTTCGGGTGACTCCACAGCCGCTGTTACAGGTGAGGCTGGAGTAGGTATAGTCCTTAGCTCGACGGCCGCAGCCTCGTTGATAGATTGGATTTCTGTTAACAGTAGACTTTGTGCTGTCCGCTTGGCAGGTTCCGTTAAGACCAACTCTAGACGCAAGACTTTCAGAAATTTATTCATTGTGTCTGCTTACGCTCCAGCTAACTGTAGTGACGTCGACGTCAAAGACGCATTTAACTCAGATCTGGCCGCTCTCCTTCAGTCGATACGCTGCTTTAATATAGTCGTTCCGGTCGGAGATATGAATGCTCAGGTCGGTCGCCTTGATGAGGCCGAATCTCGTCTAGGTGGCAGGTTTGAGATAGCATCACACCGATCAGATAATGGTGGGC
>JTDE01001760.1:45889-75142 GCA_014338405.1 Paragonimus skrjabini miyazakii | reverse complement strand
CAGTAGATGAGTTGATACAGCATCGAGATCCCAGCACTGAGTAAAACAAACTGCAGGAAACAAACCGTATCTGTTTCACTGTTCATTCCAAGTTTGAAACTAAAGTTTAATTTTGATATTTTGGTAATATGATGTTTGTACGTAGTCGATCATCCTGTTTCACAAGATGTAGTCCAGTAAGAAATCGAAATTGAGACATCTTTGTCCACCATATCTGACATATTGAGCATTGTTTGTAAACAAGCAATAACGCCAATCTGCCACGAGGTCTGACTACAGCTAACGTTGCAGGTGTTAATATACAGCTCATACAGCTCTTTCTTTTTAGGTAAGTCAGCACCTTAACTGAGGTTGGGGCTCGACTTTTGTTAAAGATAGGGTAAGTACATCTGGACCTGACACTCTGCAATACTTCACCGGTCTAGTATCATGCGGGCCGTCGATGTTAGTTAACAGGTAACCGTCTGTAGAAATAAAACAGATCATAGTCTCATGCATTTAACTTACATTCCCAGATTCCTAAGGGTTGGATAGTTAATTCAGACTCCACGCTTAATACTGTCTAAATTAACTAGGGAGGCTGTGTAATGTGGGTGACGCACAAAACTATATGATTCAGTGTTTAAATGTGGAGATCATGTTTCAGGTTACATTTCAGCTTGAAATTTGACATTGCCCTCGAAAAGCAATCCTTATTCGTGGCGACGGATTTTATTTCGGTGTCTCAAGAGACTCATGAAAAACAAATTTCAGGCAAACAGACTGTTCCGATAAATTCTCCTCTTTGGCTGGTACAATTAACGAGTTACAATGTTATTGATCAAAGATTACTGAAGGGGCAATGTAATTGGATAAAAGATTAACACTACTTCGCCGTGGTTAGGAACACAACCGAAGTTGGTTCTCGTTAGTCAGTGTTAATCAGGCTGGGACAGGGACAAATTGTTTCACGGGTTGGGCGGTCGTGTTCGGCCAAGGGAGCCTCAGGGTTTGAACAAATTGTTTATGCACTCACAGATCCGGGTGACGTGGTCGGATTGCGACCGCCTCGGTTATCGACAGGATGTGGCATTTGACTTTTTGCGACAAGGTGGCCGGGACCGGATAGACGGTAAAAAATGCTGTCTTCGTGCCTGTGTGTCGATTATAATCGATCAGTTGGGTCAGAATGGATGAACTGATGCGTTTTTTGTCCCAGAGTGAAGCCAAGCGGGGCAGTGTTCACGGATTCTTTCAGATAAAAGACTAGTAGTGCGACCCATATATGCTGAGCCACAGGAACAGTCAACTAAATAGATAAAAAATGAGGCAACATTATTAGACACGTTACCCTTCAAATTCAGTGGAATCGCCCGTTTCGAGTGAAATGTGACAACAGAGCTAGCGACATAATAAGTCGTGTTGATAACATTGGCGATTTGACGTGATACCAACTCTACCGCTGAGTCACCTTTGAATGACAAAGACAAATAGACGTTCTTCTTATCGGCAATGTTCACTGAGGGCCGCGGTTGTCTATCCTGCATGTTACAGTCGATGAACTTTCCTAGGTAGGCGTTGGAACTAAGAATCTCTTGTAAATTCTTTAGTTCCTCCTATATTGTGTCACCTGTACAAATCCTCTTTGCTCTGTTCGTCACACAACGTATGAGACCACGTTTGACACTTAGCGGTACGTAGTTATGGAAGTGCAGGTATTGACCAGTCCATGTTTTCTTCCTAAGTAGGTTCCTCTATAGTGAACCATCTGGTCTGCGTATCAGTGCCACGTCAAGAAAGGAAATCCGTCCATTAATTTCTTCCTCCAAAGTGAATTTAATGTCGTAGTCAGCCTTGTTAAAAATGCCTAGTAGTTTCTGCGGGTCTTCTAAACTGTCTACTACGCAAAAGATATCATCTACATATTTCCGATTATAGCTTGTTTCTTTAATCACATCATTCAACTTGTTGCTTTTAAGTATGCTCATGAAGATGTCCGCAAGAATTGGTCCCAGTGAAGATCCCATAGCAACACCATCAACCTGACGGTATAGCTCTCTGTTAAACTGAAATTAGATATTGCTTGTGCAGAACAATAATAATTCTTTAAGACCTACGGACAGTCCAATGTTAATTTGGTGATTCTCAATATAATCACACAAAAATTAATGGTTCCTGTCAATGGTATGTTAGTAAACAACGACGTTGTATCAAGAGACAGCATTTTCTTGTCCGTCACGTTAAGGTTTGCCGAAGAGTCCACAAATTTGAAAGTATCTTTCAAACTGGATGTAATTATTTCTTTCTTCATGGGTTCCAGGATTTCTACTAGCCAGTGTGCAGCCGCATGATAAGGGGAATTACACATGTCAAGTATCGGTCCTAGTGGTATTCCGTCCTTGTGTGTCTTATGCAGAACGTATAACCGCGGAATACGAGATCCTGTCGGACGTATACGATCAAATACGTAGGAGCTAATGAAATCAGCTTGTTTCATTCTGCGCAGCATGCGTGATAATCTCTTTCCGGTTGCTGAGGTCTTATCTTTACCAGATTGTTAGAAGAAAGAAAAGCTTTATATATCAGAAAATTGTTTATCAGTGCACCGCATCTCAAAGTCTATCAGATGTAGATTTAGTTGCATACATCAACACAACAAAATCTGTTTTTCGGTCTAGCAAGGCATGGAAAGGTTTAACGAAATAAATATTTTTGCCAACTAAAAACATGTCGACGTCGAATGGCTCATTCCTGTTACCAATTAGTTACGTAACAATAATTTCTGAGCTCCACTAACCTTTTCCTTTTTATGCTGATAACTCTTTTGTTTCTGGAAAACGTATTCGTATGAAACTTTATCGATAATCGTCCCTAACCAATGCGCCGAATTTCTATGCCAACCACTAGCTGAGTAATTGATTCAGTATTTCACACGATTCAAAATCGCTGACTGTTGGAGGGCGGCATGCATCATACCAATTCTGAAGCAAGGGATGTTATGAGTTTGTCCAGTTTCATGCAATTCTGTAGCATGGAACGTTTTCGAATAACTAATTTTCTCTTCAATGGAAACTCCAATGAACATCACGTATTTGATCTCTCGTCGCCTATGATAAACCCTTGATGTTCTCGCTTATCTAGTACATATCATTCTGTCGCTGTTTGATGAAAATTTCGGTATTATTGTCATGTTTGTTAGATTCCTGTGCTGCGTTTGGAAGACTTTACATCAAAGTCCCAAGAATCTGCCGTATTGTTCGTTTATGAAATGAAAACAATGTGATGGACTTTCCAACGCAAGGCTCCTCCCTTCAACCAAATAACAATCCCCACCTTGATTTATTTTTGTTAAGTATATGTGGACTACTTTAAGTAACAGCAAGATATGGTCACTTCATGTTACTGAAGCTTTCACCGAATTCCGAAAACTCTTGGTTTACGCCCGATGCCTAAGTTCAGTCTTTGTTCAACATCACGTAACCAGCCGTCTAGCAAAAAATTGCGTACCCCCATTGGGTATATTGTTCGCCATTTGCATTCCGTTGTTTTTTGTCACAGAATATAGCACTTTAACTTGTGATTACAGTAGCAGAGTTTAACAGACCGAAATTTACTTTATGAGAATCAGTTCAACAGACGAACAAGGTTTCAACGAGGTTCATTGTGATATGAACAATCAGGGCTATTTCTACACATTATTGATCTATAACACAACACTTGTCATTTCGATGTAATTCGAGCGGCACCTCACGAGGTTATTCTCTAGTCTAATTGTCACTTTGCTAAAATGTAACTAGGCCGTTATGAGGGTTACAAAATTTGACATCCCATTGAGAGTTTGTTTCATTCATTTTGTGCAGAGATGTTAGTCAGGAAGTACAGTATTGTGTACAATCGTCCAAAGAAAAACTTTTTCACAATTATTCAACTTGTTCGCTAAAATGTTTAGAGGATCTAAATCTGTCTTACAGCTTTCATATTTCATTCATCCTGAAAAGGCAGTAAAACCACGGGTCTATGTTGTTATCCTGTTTCTCTATGTGCTGCTCAGGTCTGGATTGACAGTGATCGAATCTGGTTGAAGTCTAGTAAGAAGAATCGATTGGTCTAAATTACAACGATCTCAGTCTACACTCATCGTGGTTTCATGGTCTCATAATTGTATAATTGGATTTAGCTTGCAAACAATGCAATTTTTACGACCACATTTGTTCTGGCTAACCGTTAAACAGAAATGGTACTTTCAATCTGTATCACTCGTTTGATCTAACATGTGCACGGTTTCTGAGACCATGTCTAATTGATGGGATTTGATTGATGGTCATCGCTTACTGTGGACTATTCCAATCGAGTCATGTTTGAAATTCGGAGCAAGTTTGTTTGTGTGTGTTTTCAGACTGAGCAACTGTGCTGAGGTATAATGACTTACTCCTCTGTGTGGTGCCGTGAATGTTAGCTACGCTATGCTTATTTTACCATGTTACCATCTAACGCTCATCCGTTTGTTGACACATATTTGTTTATTTCGTTAGATCTTCAGGAATTCCGTTTGTTGCGACCTATTTGGTTTAAATCCCCAATATAGTTTGCGGTATACCGAATACTGTGGTTATGTATGTCTGCTGTTGTTTTTGACAGTTTTGTTTGCCATCAATTTTTCACCCACCGATTAGTCACATGCTATTGGTCGTTTATTTTCGCTAACCGTTTGGAATTCCGTTATTTGCTTTGCCCTTGCCATAATGCAATTCATTCATTTGCTTGCCTGTGTTTCTTAGATCAAAAACTGATCAGATTCCTGGTGAGCATGAACTACCAGCATTGCACCGGGATATAAATCGTTGAAACACTTAATTCCGGCATTGACTTAGTTTGTGAAATCACTGAATGGAACTATTCATGCGATCCTTACAAGGCAGAACTCGATCGAAGCATGGTTTCCTTTTTATAACATTGTAAACTATGTCCGCTGGGTTGCCGTTGAAAGACAGTTGACGCTAACTCGGATGCACACTGACGTTATGTAGACCGCTTGATGTTTGTTTTGTATGATAAACAGGCGTTTGCTGTAGACCTCATCGTGAGACCACAATTTCGACAGACTTCATACAGTTGACTACTGATTCAGTTGTATGATGGAGCCTCGGTTGTGAGAATACAATGTTACCGATTATCATGCTTCCAATTGTCGCACTATGGACTGTCGATCCGGTAGCGTTCGCGAATACTATTTCATTATGTTTGTGTAGTGACTTGGTCTGTAAGATTAACAGATAAATGATGACATCATTGTTAACATTGTAAATAAGGCGAGAAACAACACAAATGTTGAAGTCTTTATAGTGAATAAAAAACAGCCTAGCAGTCATATAACTATAGAAACGATGACAGTGTAGCATAAAAAAATCATAAAAATGAACGCGATTGTCAGTTTAGTAAGAACTGTCAGTAAGTTGACATCTACCAGGTATATACAGAATAAACCAGACGTGAAATGAAAATTCGTACGAGTAAGGAACGTAGCGTATAATGCGCGAGAACTGCAATTGGTCTTGTAAACCGCCAAACAGTAGATGACTGAGTAATGTTATTGATCCATCTAGCCAGGAGGAGTGTTCAACGCAGCTGGTGCCTATAAACAAAGAGAATGTACACAAACAAACGTGATCATAAGCATCAAGCGGATAGTAAACATGCCTCTTAATTGCCTTATATACAATGCGACCTAACATTCGTGAAGGTTTTTCATACACCTCACGACAAATACATGGGGTTTATTTCAAGATCACTGTTTGACCACGTGCTTTAAACATGAGGCTGATAAGTTCTGTGAAATTTGTTGCTAAAACGGACTTAGCTAACACCCTATCTCCCGTTTCGAATCTGGAACTGTTTATGGACTACTTCGACGTATTTCGAACTTTAGACAGCTTCACCCTACACAGTTGAGTGAACTCAATCCTAGTGATTGCAGAGACTGCTTTATTGTCTCTGT
Organism: Paragonimus skrjabini miyazakii; assembly: GCA_014338405.1. Taxonomy (NCBI): domain Eukaryota; kingdom Metazoa; phylum Platyhelminthes; class Trematoda; order Plagiorchiida; family Troglotrematidae; genus Paragonimus; species Paragonimus skrjabini miyazakii. Next base: position 69,168 of record JTDE01001760.1, on the reverse strand, counting down.
TGTTCCATTTCAATATCCAAGATACATCTCGGCAACCACGGACTGTTTTTTGTACAAGAGGTACCATCATGCCGTAACCATGACATATACGACTGGGTTGATGGCAGTTCTTAAGCGGTAGGCGTCACCGCTGTTCCAAATGACTTTTAGCAAGATTATCTTGAATTGGTCAGATTTATTAAGAAAGAAATAACAAGATAATATTATTTTTTTAATGAAAAATGGTATCCCATGATCCGCACGCCTCAGCTAAGTCTACTGACCCTCGGTCTTTTATTTGGTTCTGATTGCCAGGAGTTCTATAGTATGTATTACAAACGCAAGGACATTTAAAATATGCTCCCAACACTGAAGATATCATAGTGTGCAATGATACTCTATTTTATATACCAAATGCAGTCATCGTTACAGTGTATTATCTGCCAACTGCAGGCTATAAACTGGATAGTACTTGTGCCAGCTAATCCGTTTTCTCGAAAAATATTTTCCAAACGGAACTTAAAGGTACTTCTTCCATCTAACTGAGGTATTGTAAACTCGTGGTTGAGAATTCATTAGTTCTATCTAGTAGACTTAGTGTAGTTCCTTCAGCAGTTGCAGCCCCTTGTCTTGCTGATCGTTACGTATCATGCATATTCTCAAATAACTTGAATCACCTAATACAACTGACCGATGAAAATAGCGCAATTAGTCAATGGAATGGACGTCTGCAATGAAGTAAACTGGCTGCTTTCGGTTACTTCGGGATGCATTCCCAACTATCAGACAACTTTAGTCAGTCAACAGCGGACAGATTTTCATCACGTGGTGAAGTAAACTGTTGGACAAAAAGTGGACAGATTGGTTTCCGGCGTTAAGTCTGCGTACAACATTTGACAGCGCGCACTTTGTAACCGAACCAAATGGGCATGGTCGACTGGTATCTGTTAGCCAGTTTAGGCCTGACAACGTATGTGCTTCTAGCTGTCAATCACCTGGACAAACTTAACGAAATACCGCGTCCACTCTGATTACCCGATTTTCACACATTTCATCGTCCAACTGAGCATCGTAACCCAAATCCCGTACACAGAAAATAAAATTGAACACATTTGATATCAATTCTCCTTAAAAAACGGTAGTGTTTATAATAGAAGACGAGTTAAAATCTCGTATCAGCGGGTCAGAACTCTATCATTCGAAAATATATTACCACTCTGGACAGAAAATCTTGATGGTCAGTAAAGATGTATTAGGTCGTTCTGGAGCGAACAAGTGACGGGGTGATCCGGAAAGAGCAACTTACGTTTTTCAGTCGATCAGGAAGGCCAATTCACTTTTATTGTTGCTGCTTAATCTATCGACTGATTGCAACATCGATAGCAGTAAGTTGCATCGGACGGTCCAACTTATCTGATGATACGCATGATATATACCGACCAGCGAGACAAGGATTTGTCACTGCTGAAGAAACTACGCTGAGACAACAAATGGTGCCAGATTGCCAATGCGATCGTTCAATCTTTTACCTTTGTGATTCAACATACGCACTCTTCCATTCAACTTCTTGTGATCAAGTCATGGCTAATCAGTCCACCTTCTACGTTTCAGTCGGTGACCAGATTTTGTTATTCAACATTCGACGCGCAGAACTCCACGAAATTGTGCTGAGTTAAGTGAAATGAGCACTCAAAAAACGAACAGCATTCAACAACGATACCGGGGAGTATATGGGCATTACAATCAGAATTCACTTCATTCACCCTGGATGAACGTAATGTTCAGTCAATTTACAGATGAAAGTTAGCTGTTTTAGAGTGTGAGCAGGACCCTTTTGGTGTCATGTCCAAACCAGCTGGGCGATGCAAACCGCCTTAGTTCAACAGTTTAATGTAGTCGGCTGACACTTTGATTGCAAATGAAAAAAAATAAATGGGACTGCCGCGGCATTGTTTACTAAATGCTTGTCTCACTTGAACCAGGCTGAATGACCAATCAGACGGACGAGAATCTGATTAGCTGACGTCATCGTGATGAGATGAACACAAGGTGTGGATTGACGCGATTTTGACGGCACATCTTCCAGATCGCGGATAGACATTGCCCAGGAGGAAAAGACGTCCAAGTAACCTGTATGTCTTGGGATAACGTTCGCATGTCTTCTAAGACTGACTCATTACTCTCTCTTGATTTAAATGCGCGCGGCAGGTATACGGGTTGCCTTCGGAGTGTAGTCATGGCAACAATGATTAGAGTACAGATATTTCAATAACTTTCGGATGCGAGGACGCAACTTAACGAAGTATGGGTAGCAGATGGCACCTGTAAATCATTTTAAGGTAGTTGGGTTAGGAAAGTGAACATACCCCATTAAAATAGTTGCATACTTCAATATTCTTAAATGAAATGCGTGGTCTGTGTAATTTAGCGTGATCGTTTGGAACTAGCAGGCTTGAATCTTCCGAGTGCTATTTTCGTGAAGACAAAAACCAGTTTAATCTATGTAACTGACACCTCAGAAATTGAGGACTGTGTAATCTTAGTCGATGTCTTTCTTTTACTGAAATCCAAATCCTTCAGATAGGTCACTGAATATGAAGGACTTAGTTGTATTCTTTTCAAAGCATTTTAACAATGTATTTAAGCTCCAATTGCTTGCTGACGCTTGTGTGATATCTCGCAATCCTCGGTTCCATCCTCAAGGCCGTTGCACGTTTGAAAGTTTCCACCCCCAAAGTTATTGTTATCGGATGGCTAGAAAGTGGTTTGTCGTTCAAGATAATTTACATTTCCAGTAGTTTTATCACCAGAATGATGTCTCTAATGTTCATGACGAGGAGCAATATAGCTCAGCCCAGTAACAGCTTAGCAGGGCAACTGCTGAGGAATTGCTTCATCAATAATTCTGTTCATCTCAACTACGTTTGTCGCTGTAGCGAACCTGTCTGTTTCACAGTAATTTAAGGTTTATACAAACAGGAATGGAAATAGGTAGATTTTCCATAGCTATTTCGCTTGTTTCTTGTGATACATACTCTCAGGAGAATAAGAGTAGATTTGTACGAAAGTGAAGGTTGTTTGTTTTAGATTGATGCAAAGCCTTCAAGTTACACCAGCCAAAACAGTTTTAGTTAGGTAACTATCAACTGGGATGAAAAGCCAATACATGTGTACATTGATCAAACTGTTCCAAATGAAAGGTGGGGCGTGTTTCTTGTAGAATTTACACATAAGGTGAAAATACCCTTCCTCTAAAATTAACGAACCAAACAAGAAACAGGGATAAGGAACGTACATGATCGATCGTTGAGACTATCTACAAGGTTTAAACGAGTGATTACTGTGTACGTACAAAATGACTCAATTTACAAGCGGTTACACCTTGTGTCGTGCTTATAGAAACGGCAATTTCAAACATCCCCCTAGAGAACGTCTACCTATAATGATTTTCAAAATGAGAAACTGTCACCTGTTGAAGGCAACCAGATGTAAGTCCCTCGCTTCTGGCCAACTGAATGTTTAGCAGCCGTAAACACAGTGCAATAATGCGTAAGTAAGGTGGGTAGAATGTTCACCTGCATCGCACATGTAGCCTTTTTGACGAAGAGATACAGAAAAACAAGAAGGAATCAGACGGAGACACACTGTTCAAGGCAACCCTGTTAGTTGGAGTGGACTCAACCAGACGGATGAAACGTGATTCATGTTGCGTCACCGTGATGAAAGGCTGTGTGAGGGGTTTGCGGTCGGGCATCTACGATACCGTCGACACCCCACTGATCACAGGCGAGAAAACAATTCAGCGGCTTGGGGAAGACCGTGATGGATCGTTTTGTGCTTACGAGTTGGGATGACCAGTTCAACTAAACGTTGAGAGAAACCTCGTTGACCGATTATCTGCATTGGTGATCCACGTTTCCTGTTTGTTCCAAGAAGTTCAGGAGTGAGTTTTACCACGGAATGCACAGAAAGTAAGCAGGGATAACCCCGAGGATGATTGCAAATCAGTACATTCAGTTCGCCAAATGTATGTGGAAACTGTGAGTCCTCCCCCGAACGGTTTGTTTTACGTATTCGTTTACCAATATGAGGGTTTCTACCTGCATGGACTCCTACTATAGAAGCGCTGGCGGTACTAAGGTGACCGAAAGTTATTCATTCACCTTGAAGTGGAATGCAGCGGGCAACTGTTTCAGTGTATTCAGGTTGACGTTGGACTACCCCTCACTCAGTTCACACTGTCGGATGGTGGTCGAGCACGAATCCGTTTGGACGAAAACTCTTACCGTAAATGTTTTACGCTGTTAAACCTTACACACTGGAACAACATATCGACATCTTGGCAGTTGAACAACGCAGGGAGTAGGAGTTATGAAGACATGGTACAGTTTTAATGTTCAGCATGTGATCACGCTATCGGTTACCTGTAGATCCAGCAGTAAGCTGAACAAAACCTTTTTACAACAGGTAATGTTCACGACCTTCAGAAAAATGATCGACCACCTAGATATACTTTTGACTGGCATGCTAACAGTGTCCTCCGGTAAATCAACATCTATCCTGAAGTTACGTCCTTCACCCTATTCACAGAGGTGACGTATCGATGTCCGTTATACAGAGTATACTCAGAAGATACAATTATCAACTCTACCGTGTGACAGTCAGTTATTGGCTGGCGCATTCGGACGTAAACAAGCATGAACCAATGTGTACAAGTTATTTTTTGAAAGGTGACACACAGTAAACGGCATTTATCGATTAATGCTGTGCAGAAACCTCAGTTTGAGCACCTCCGTAAACCTAACTGCTTTCCCTCAACCCAAAATTAACAAGCCCTATATCTAAGATATGGGCAGGAACTGATGGGACACAGAATATGGCTTTTACGCTCACAAAAACTTTGTATGTAAGATGTCTACTTGCATAGTCATTTACGAAATAGACAGTTTCTATCGCCAGATGTTTCAGCAATATGTTGTATCGGCTGTGGAGAAACCGGGGCTACTTGGTTATGTTTATTATCATGAAGATGGCGCAGTACTGCACTACGCATCATGTTTGTGAGACAGTACCTAGACGGAGTCTTCAGACAAATCTAAACTGGCAGCGGCAGAAGAAGGAGGTGGCTTCCACGAGTTTAAGTATTAACCAGATGCCATTTTTCTATGAGGCTACTCCAAATGTGGGGTCCACATTGACCGTCGGTGAACATGCAGGAGCTAAATTGACTTTCATGTTAGAATGCACTGCAAACTATGAGAACATTTTACAACGCAAGCTTTCATCACGTGTAAGAAGAATGTTTTTGTGGATGCAAAACCCCAAACTTCATGTTGGACAACATTTAAGAGTAGATTATCAAATCTGCCAAACTACTTATCAGTAATTCAATGTCAATGCTCATCGGTTGCGTTGGTAGTCTCTAGCGTGAACTGACCGAGAAATCCTGCTTGGGCATTTGGTGGATTCCATATGACACAGTTGGTTGGGTGGGTGGGTAACTAGGTCCAAATGTGAAATTCCTCAGCTTCCGGCGTGGCTTCGTAGCTCAGCTGGTAAAGCGCTTGCCGTGTTTGGGCATGGTGTTTCTGTCGCTGGTTCGAATCCAGCCGAAGTCCAGATTTTTCGTAAATGGATCTCTTCTAAATTATCAAATCTGCCAAACTACTTATAAGTAGATATTATGTGTTATTTTTACAATCGTTCTCCCATTTTATGACGGTCATATTGGCTTACCGGTACGATACCATAACACTAACGGTGATTGGTAAATACATCTATGTGGTGTGCTCCATCAACACTGGTAGACACGTGGAGGATGAACAGCCTACGCTAAGGCAAATTTTAATTTGTGCGTACCTATAAATATATATATATATATATATATATATATATATATATATATATATATATATATATATATATATATATATATACAATAAGAGACATCAATCTATCTTAGCTTACCTGGTCCACTCAAGAAGGACAGTCGCTTTCGTAAAATGTGAAATGTGCAAACACTACGTGGGCGTATGTCTTACTCGCTAATTGATCGCAATAGGGTCAACTATACCACCCACTTGTGGCTCACAAAGATATGGTCCACTGTTTACAGTTGAACCCCTGGAATGGTACCGAAGTTGAGACTTACCTTCGTAGATATTTTGAAGCTTTCTTTCAAACTCATCCCAGGATTGAGTAATAGCGGATTTGATCTATTCCTAACACAGAGGAAATAACGAAGTGACACTAGTGTGAGTAGATAGAGCAACGCTTATCTAATTGACATATGTATCGTAGCAGTTAAACCTGAGCTACTAAAACCTCGAATCAGGCAAGAAATTCTGCCAAAGCTACTTGTTTTTAGTCATGAGTAATTCTTGATGTTTCCACAGACTATTAACCAAAAGCGATTGCTTTTGACCATGTAGAACATATCAACAAATTAGAAGGGCTGTACGCGATAATCGTGTAAAAACACAAAAATGATACTCTCATCTTAGGTATATTGCAACATGACTGTGGGTTCACAATATAACTCACAATTGGTGAGACAAAACTTCAAAAACTACGAAACATACCTCAAGTAGAACAGAAACCCTAACAGTTTTCATCTAATATGTCAATCTTCTATGTTTCTGAATAGAGATCTACACTTCTTATCCATTAGTTTATTCATGTCTACGACAACACACACTCAATCACGGCTTTCTTGCGAGCTCGACAGGTGAATTCCTAATTCTCTTAGTTACCGTTACATGTCAATGTTACTTAACGGTCAACCAAGCGAATTGTGGTTCATACACAATGTAAACGTGGGCTCCTATAAAGTTGTACTTTTATTTCACGTCTGGTTTATTTTGCGTTTACCTAATACATATCAACTTCAACCTTGTTTATTGTTATAACGTTCGGCAAATGTATTTAATCCCCCTGAATCAAGCTACCGTTACCCACATATTTAGTTATTTAATTTTCACTGCTGTTGTTAATATAACTATCGTATATGATGAAGAAACACATTTTCACCTCCGCAAACGCTTCATCTAGTACACTCATTTTCTTGATCACGCTATTTGGGCGCAGTAACCCTTGGAGTTGACTTACATGGGGGTGAGGATACAGTCGTGCGCGTAATTTCATCACAGAGCTGAGGAAGCTCAATAATCTAGTGGCTGCCTTCCCACTTCTCGTCACGGATGAGGTTGACGACGTATTAAGACTTCCTGACTCTAGTACATCATACGAATAGCTTAAAAAGATGGTTATCAAGCACATGGGTCTTTCACACCACCATCATGCAGCACAGCTCTACACATACCACTTTGTATCATTTCCGACATAAAAACGAGTGTTGATTAAATGAAACAAACTTTGTAATTTGTTTATTAAATTTCGTTGATGCTAATTATGTTCACTAATCAAAAACGAATATGCCCCATCACCCACTCGTTGACTGATATTGCATTAGGTCCCCGACCTAATGAAGGTTCGCGAGATATCCCCTAGACCTTATCTTGTCATCGCGTTGTGAAACCGGATACCACGAATGTCATGAACTAGCTCGAATCCTACGCTCGGTTCGGGGCAATGTTTAAAACACAGCGGCATCTAACGAAGTTGTATTTTAGTGAGATAGTATTCAGAAGTGTTAACAGTGCAGTCAAACTTAAAATATAAATGTAATATTGATTTGCAATCATTGCACCAGTGCAAGAGAATGTACAACAGTTCCCGCCGCCCGTGGTCGGTGAAGAGGATACGCGTTGTACAGTGTAATTGTCGTAAGACTGTAGTATAAGTATGTACTTTGCTGCGGATAAGCCAACAAGTTAGTTAATTGCTTTCCTCTTCGTTCATTGCGACCTGTGCGAGTTTGTAATTACTGATAAATGACGTTAACATGACTTTCATACTGTGGTCTCCTAGACGCTTGCAGCCAGGTGTATTTTGTTGAGCCTTCAGTCTACCAAAGACACCACTTTAATTGTGAACATCTAAATCCCTGATTTATGAGAGTTAATCTATTCTGACTTGGTCTCTTTAGAGCTCCTTGCCATTGCTGGGACTAGAACTCCGGCCACGCTTTCATGAGGCAACCGTGTTGACCACTACGTCATTCACGTTACATTGGGCACGACGGAATTATCATCGCATGTGAACGCTGAACCACTTTCTCTTGTGAGTAATGATCAGGTTGCTAGATCGTCACGATAAGAGACAAAGTAGCTGTTCTGTTAACTTCAACCGATAACCCTGCGGTTAAAACAATGGGAATGCCACGGCTGCGATCAATTGTGGATGAAGTTCAACCTATATGAAAACCAAAATCCCCTACAACTCGTCACTATTCTGATGGGTTGGTTAACACCTAGTTGACCCCATAACCCCAATATGGCCGCGGATTTTGTTGCCATCTTGTCATAATGTATCCACACATAAACAGTGGCATCCTGTTAATAAATACCACATTTAATAAAAACCATATCATGTTAAAGCTATGGCAACAGGTTAATTGTCTTAGGTGATCGATAGACTCAGGTATTCACCTACTCATGTGCAATTAGTCGCATGTGGCGTCCACTGTACACTACGTACAACAAAATACCCAAACACTTATTCGCACTAGTATTTCCTGTTACCGGAGCATTGGACTCAAACTAACACAGTTTGTATACATAAAATTGCGAGTAAGTTGTGTTAGTCTCTGTTCAACGTGGTGACCTCGTGTAGATGAAACGGTACTTCATCGTAGCCCGATCTACACGTGTTTGACGTTGAGACTCGGAAGTATCTGATAGGATGCATTGTTCTACTCCACCCTGTTTTACTATGTTTAGCTTCAAAGGATCTTGGGGTTAAGCGATAGATACGCACTCCTGTGTGCTAATCAATGCCAGTCAATGTCGATGCGTGGAAGAACGGAAGTGAGCAATACCGGTCAGTTTTCTGTAAGTGTTGGACGTGTTTGAAATATAATGGGCATGTCTGTAGAGCTGAATTTTAGTGTCAAAATAAAAACCGAAAGGGGTTCGATGGTGAAGGCGGATGGGAAGACACTGAGACATTATTGATAAGCTAGGGAACAAAATGAACCGAAATGGAAGGAGGTACCAGACAGACAGTCCATCATGACGGATCACTTATTAGAAAAGGGGTGGTATTGTAAACGATCACCAGATTCTGCTCCTTGTGGCACGTGGCGTACAGAATAGACCGAATGCTGCTCAGTGAAATTAAATTAAAGGTCGTCGTTTGCCAGTTTTTGTCAATAGTGTAATGCTGTCATGAGAAAACAACGGGTTAATGTACATTTGGATCCGTTTCTGTCCTACGGACGTGTAAATTTGTTCAGCATTCAACTGAAAGTTCCAGAGTGTTTTCAAGACACTGTGACGCGGAAGAATGTGATTGTAGTGGAAGCGGAATTGGAGCAAAAGTCAGTTTGACTTACATCAACGTTTTTTCCCAGTTCACACCTGATTGTAGGTGAGCTTGCAGAGCTACAGAAAACTAGGCACCATTTTGATGTATAGTGTTTCTTTCACAAGTGTCGCCAAAAATGATAGGCGATTCTGGGTTCGTATGAATTTCAGGTCTGTTTAGTGATTGATTGGTAGTTTAAACTGATAAAATCAAGATAGCCGTTAAAAAGGTAGACACGGGATGTATACCTACAGTCACCTGCTTGTGAAGTTGTCATAGAAACGTGAGAAAACGTTCAATCAGGATAAGTTGTGGTTCGGGCCATGCCACCAGGTCTGATAAATGACGATTCCTTGAGTGCCAGAACACATGAAAACAAAAACAATCATAAGTTTTGCACCGAAAAAATAACATTTGACTGAATGCATAATTTTCGTGCCTAATTTACCATACAGTGTGTGAAATAATTCTACGACCACCGTATTTTGCAGCACTATGGTCGAATGTTTGTTCAGAAAATAATTTTTTTTATAGACTTGCGAAATTCAATGTTTGACGCAAGTGTTCTTATTACGTCACCTTATCGCTGTGTACATTCAGGCATTGCTGGCCAATAAACCGTCGTAAAACCTAAAAAGTAGTGTGACATCTGAGTGACATAAGTTGCCTCAAACAAAAAAAATTCTTTGATATTCGACAGTTTAGAAGCTCACTGAACATTCCCTCATCTTTTGTATGTGAATCTGTTATTTCGACTGAAATCTGTTTCTTAATGAGCGTACAGCTGTATATAAGTAAATGACGCAACTTAAGAGTGGCAATGCAATCGGGCTAGATGGACTGTCAGTTATGTTTGAAGAGTGCGCTAAAATTTTCGTTAAGCTGTTTAAGAACATTCACAAAATTTTTCACACAGAGAAAAAATACTGATTGTTGACATTATGCCAGAATTAAACAATGACCTATCCAAATTTCAACAGACTACGCTCATCTGAACGACGTTTAAAGCTGACGAGAAGTCTCTCTTTGAACATCTGCTGTTTCAAAATTATGGAGCTGGTCAACGTTGATTTGTCTGTTGTCAGTTTCGGTCCACTGTTGACACATTGTCCCATCATGGCCAGTCACTCTTGTCATCCCAACATAACCAAAGTAAGACTGCCCGTTTCTGTTTCATTTAGTATGACAACGCCTTCAACTGCATCAACGAAAAAATAGTGTTTTGTCAAGTGAAACAATATGGTGTTCACACTAGTGAGTAGACGGCCTCTTTAACCGTTCCCACCTCACACGTTCGAATAGGTAAGAATTTCCCCACACTAATCACAAACTTAGATATGCAGTTCTTCTTCTATTTTCCTAACTCCTTCATGTCACTCCTATTCCCAAATATTCACTTTTACCACAACACACAGATAACGTTGTCTTTAGTGCCCAACAGTAAGAAATATACTCCTTCCACGCTCTATAGAATGACCATACCGAATTGGTCAATTGATCTGGTGCATAAGCATTATCACTTAATACATCCAAACATACTGTCGTTTTATTTTACCCTCCTAAATGAACAGCCTGTCAACAAATGTTCTATAATTTCCCCCAGATACAAGTTGGAAATATGTTTTCTCCCAGATCTCAATCTGTTAAGCGTTTAAGCATCACAGCAAGCCACAATTTGACGTTGTCTTTTTATGTCGACAAAACTTTTACTAAAATGAGAAGACTCAGATTCTATGTTCAACGTTTACAGTTATTTACACTTCCACATAACTCTTTCTTCTGTTTTGTGAATGCATGCGTACCTCCTTGTGGACAGAATGTTCTCCAATTATGTAATCTGGAATTGTAACTAAAGATTTTAAACTTTCTTCTGGATTTATGAGACGCTTAACTATCTGACGTGGCATTTCTCATCGTACACTCGTTGAATCGATCGTGTTTCAACACATTGACCATGTAAGTCGCTTGCCTCCAGAAATTCGTCCAGTTCCTAAAATCAACTTCACTAACACGCTTCCCTCTTAACTTGGGCAATTTTGGCAAACAAATAATTATTAACCGACTCATTGTTATTATTATTATGAACAATCAGTTAATAAAGCCACTAGGAATTTCATCTGCTGAAGATGTTCTTGTAAATGTTGAATACTTATCTCTCAAGACCAATTAGACAACTGCTTGACTTTACACCCATTGATACTCATACAATTATAGTTCACTCACAGTTACAAAATCAATTAACGCTAACCAAACAGTTGTGAGATATCCGCACCAAATATAGAACAAAAGTCAAACTGTTTTGGCGTCGTGTTCAACATGTCACTGATAAATGGATTGAGAATAACACAACGTTATGAGCAAGGTGGTTGAATTGTAGTGTTGGGAGCCAAGAACATGGATGGTGCAGAGGTTTTTTTATTTAGGAAACCAACGCGGGTTATGTGTTCAAACAAGACAAGAAACAAAAACACTCAGTTACATATGGCATCCGTCCCAGAAGGTACCGGCTTCCCCAGACACTAATGCTCAGCTGATTTGCTTAGCCAGAACTGTTCCGTGGCATACTGCGCTATCGTGTTGGTGTAATGTTTCTTCCCGTGTTTTTCCTGCGGCTACTTTGATGGCAAAATCCATGCTGTCACCCCACTATTGGATAGTGATGGTATGAGTAGTGTGGGGCGATCGCTCATCCTCATCACAGTAGAATATTGCTCATAACGTTGTGTTATTCTCAATCCGTTTATCGATGCCAATCAAATAATTTGTAAAGAGTGTGCAAATAGATTCATCCGAATCTAGTTGATCCTTACATGTCGTGACGAGATTTTATTTGCGGATGTTTCTAAAAACATGGCTGCTAGACATCACGTGGAAACGATAGCGGACAGGTGGAACTAAGATACACGGTTGTTTAGTGTAAAAGTAATATACGGTCCCAATATGTGGTATAGATCAACGAACTCGTGCTTTCAAAATATACGCACAAGGCTGCTGGTATACATTGATGTTGCAACAGGCATCTAACAAGCTTACCTCAAGTTCCCGAGAATGAACAAATGCTGAAAGCCGAAACATCAGAATCATGTAAATATTTGCGAAGATGGCGTGTCCAAAATAGGCATACGTTTGGTTACTTGACCTCCAGTGCACAAAAGGAACGATACAATATTTCTTGATGAGGTGAGAAGTGTTAATTCGCCTCGAGTAGGTGTGATTTGGGGAGGAGAGACACCAGTGACTGACTACTTTTATAAACCTTCATGGCTGAATGACATCAACGCGGCTTACCATAATTTCAGCATACTTCTATCAGTCATCTGCCTGGGATTCTACACTGTTCGTGAATGACATCAGCGGTCAACTGTTGTCAGTGAGTACCACCTGGAGGGACACTTTTCAAAAGGTACAACTCTGTAGGTGCTTGTGATCTGATTGGCTTCCTGTGTATGTGGATGACCTCCTCCCTTTTAGGCGTAATGAGAAGAAACGTCATTGGACTGTATTCATAAGGTGGACTAAATTTGTTATCCGGCTGCCAACAGTCAAACCATTTGGATTACCTGTCAGCTTGGTGAAAACATCACGTCAAATTTTAGCTGTAACTAGAAGAGTTTTTACTCATTTGAAGTTACAAGAAAAATTGTTGCATTGATTACATCATCGTTCAAATGTTCAAGTTGTATCGATATAGGAATACTCACCGAATCCGAGTGGATAGTACAACCTAATGCAATATCAGTTAGATATTATCTTTACTGGTAGTCACTAAACCCCTCAGAAGAAATGGTTCGGCGCATCAGTTACCTAGAATAAATTGATCCGGCTGGCTTCGATGAATATGGTAGAAGACATTGTAAGATGTTCATAACGGTGCGATTAAAACACATCGTCTGTGTATTGTCGCCTTTATACAAGACAGGAAATTTATCCTCTCACAAAATGATTCCACAAAACATTCATTCTATCAAACTAACTTCATTCTACTCACACTTTCAAGTGGTTGCTCCTAACCTGAAACTGCTGCGATTGTAAGTAAAATCGATCCAAACAGTCGTAGTTTTCAAAATTGGGCTAAGGTATGAAAAACTACTCTGTACAAGTGGGAAAATTTGACAGATGGGCTCTAAAATGTTTGCACATCAGTAACACTGTTAAAATAATTGGACAGCATACATTTCACTACAGTATGTGCAATTGAATGTTGGTTTTGTTAAAGCTAGTTTAGTATATTTATTGTCGTATGTTTACCATGATGCGGGACTTTGAATTCGTTGAGATATTTTTGGTTTGTTTATAGAAAGTTGGTATTAAATTTATCTTTACTTATTTTTGCTGTGTGCAGTAAACAATCATAATGAATTTCTTACTATGACTGCACGCAGAGAAAGTTTGTCTGTTTTTTTATCATTATTTGCTTACTAAATCGATCTTATTCGGTATTGTTTAAAACTCTTTCTTCATCTATACTCGATTGTTTTGATAGACTAATTTCTCACTGACTAGTGGCTATTTGAAAGCTCGTTTTTTTCATTGCTTCATTTTGAACGCCTCTTCTTGCTGGACAGTCTGGATATCCGGTTAATCCAAATTGAAAGTGACATAACGCTTTTATTGTGATTTTATAAATAGAACCATATCAATTTCAATGATCTCTGTCGACTTTTCTGGCGTTTTTTTATTTGTTTATCTGGAAGACAGTTCCATTAACCCAACTGTCTGAATCAGTTTTATTGGAATTGTCGACTGAGCGTTACCTAATGGATTATCTCAAATCGTTAGGAAAGATTTAACACTTGGCTTAGAATAGTGTTATTTTGATTAACTCGTATATTTCCCAGATCCGTGTCTTTGACTTCATTATTTTTGCAATTATACTTCGGTGGGAAAAACAATCACAGTGAACACAATGTTTGAGTTTACAACAAACTTCTAACCGAGACATTCCAAATTACTATACGATAGTCATGGTGTGGCCAAGTTAGTGTTAACCTGCTGTGTAGGCGTCGGCGCGTCTTAAGAACCTGATATGCACCGTCCCTTAGTCAGCTTTGCAGCCGCTGGGAGGCTTTGTCAATGGTATGCGGGCGAGCTCGTTGTCACTTGACTAAGCCCTATGTTTATTGGTGAATAGTAAGGGAGTTTGATTTTCATATAGAGTGAACATCATCCACTATTGATCGCATCGATTGGTGTTAACAGCACAGTTACTGTGTCTCTTATCGTGACGATCGGGCAGCCTGATCATTACTCACAAGCGAAAGTGGTTCAGCGTTCACATGCGATGATAATTCGGTCGCGTCCAATGTAACGTGTGACGTAGTGGTCAACACGGTCACCTCATAAAAGCGTGACCGGAGTTCCAATCCAGGCCGTGGCAAGGATGTGCACTACTGGCGAGCTCTAATGAGAGCGAAACTCGAGTCTAGTGCTTCTTTCGAAACTGGCCGAGTGGAAACTATATGGGAATGCAACAGCTGCGATCAACTGTGGGTGATGTTCAATTTAGATTATAAGCCCCATATGTCCAACACCTGACTTTCACTGCCTGCATCATGCCAGGAAGGAGTGAACTGACTGACTGGGAACGGAGGTAAGTATACGGTTCCAGTGAATGCAACTCAACATACGACGGGTTGTTAAGAAGTTCCAGAGGACCTGAAATATTGTCGCACTTTGTTTAAAGAGACCAAAAGAAATCTGCGATATGAAAGGGATGGAGAGCAATATTACTGGTTACAAGCAACTATTATTTCGACTAACTCCCGTCGCAACGTGAAACGCCTCACAGTTTAACTTAAAACAAAGGAGTAGTGTAACAGGCGCTAAGTAAGACTCCCTGATTAGGATTTAAGTGAAGTGGTCACACCATCCGGCTGTTTCGTTGGCCAAAAATTAAATCGGTTGTACTCTTAGGTGATTGAACTGGTTGGACTGAAATTCCGGAGGTACCAATGACATGATCATTGGAAGTGCTAAGTTTGTTCCACACGACCCTCTATCGATCAGCAATTTCTGATCGTATGGAGGTAAGGTAAGCATTAGTAGCTAGTAAACCGGCCATAATAAACAGGGCTCATATCTTCAGCAGTATGAGCGTCTTCTGTTGTTTTGAAATTCATCAACTTGGCAACGGACTATAAGAGTGAGTCCGACAATGTTTTATTTCAAGTACCGTTTATCACGACGGCGTGGTTATCTCTTTCAGAGAGTGAGGTTTGCGACTGACTACCCTGCAGATGCTGTCTTAAGCCCAAGGAAAATCGACAGGGACTGTCAGTTTATCAAATAAGCAAGGACACCAAAATGCACAATCCGAAAGCCAAACTGATGGCTGTATTGAGGCAATCATAGGGGAATTAGGATTACAGCTTAATGCGGTCGTCCATCGGGAATGTGTCTAGTTGACCTATCACGTTATTAAAACGATAGGTTAGTACACCTTACAACAACGTGGAACGCTGAGTTGCCGTATAGTTTTGTCTTGAAAACTTTCCACTAGTGTGTACAAGATTATGTAGAATAAGTTTTCAGACATAATTAGGAAAAACTCTCAGTCTAGTTAGATGTTATAAGGGATTACAGAAACCGTTTCGAAGAATTACACAAAGCAACAACGAGTCAGAATCATTCAAATTCATTATGAGAAAGAACGGGAAATAATAATTAGTTATTCAAGCTCAAAAGTTCAAAATGCGCTATTCAATCGCTATTAATCAGTTCACAAAAACCAACCATACTAATTTGAAATAAAGTGCATTTGTTTGTCACCAATTAGGACCTGGTAGTAAAGAGGCCGCCATAAAAAAACGAAGCAACCGTACAGTGCTGTAACGGGAGTTCATTCAGTCTCCTCCTGATAAGCTAGGTCTAGAAATGACTGACCTATAGTTTATACGCTTGAAATCACCAGAATGACTTTCCACTTTTGCTTGGAGAACATACTCAGTGGGTTGTTGCTGGTTTTCTCGAGGACATTCAAATGAGCAGATATAAAAATCCAAGAAGTCTGGTGTGTTACTCAGCCATACTGCAGTCTGGAATGCCTCACACCTGTGTTTATGCGCTGGCCGATTCACATAACCAACGTCAGTTTATATTTGTTTTCAAGACTACCCAAGAAACCATTTCGAGTTAGTTGTCCGTGATGACTAGAAAAGTTTCGAGGCTAAAACATGATAGAAACATAGCATTCTCCCATTTAGATGATTTAATCATGGGATCTACTTATAGGTGAGCTTATTCTTTCATGATCACCATATGGAAGCAAGTTACGAACACGGTTAAGCTAATCGTAACCCCGGTTGACCCTAACCTAGGTGTTGATCAGGTAGGGAGTTGAATACCATAAATGAGTCAGCCGTGATCAAAGAGTTGATCTGTACGTTGCACAGTGGAAATATCTTAACGAAGAACCTACGTCAACACAACAGCTTGCCCAGTGGGAACCCAAATTCTAGATTATAGCTTCTTAATTTCTAGTTTTAGGTTACTGAAAAGAAATCTGCTAATGGGTTAGCAGATACCTGTTGTTTACTGTGAACTGATCTAATCGTACCGGATTTTCTGGATAATTAAGTGCACCTCCTGAGCCCCATGTTTTTCAGATGTTCGGACATTCTCAGTACCAGCTACATTAAAATTCCGTCTATTTGCTCCGATATGACGACGTGCGGTGAATTAGTACACAATAGCGATTGCTTCAAAGTGAAAACATTTACAAATTTATGTGATGGAAATGGACAGATTACTAATTGGCTTCTGTGTGCTGAGATTTCAATAAATAGCGCTTTGTTTGTAATTTTGACTTTGACTAAGATTGCACACTTTATGTTATACAATGATCTCGCAGATGATGTGCCAAATAGGTCAAACTACACTTACCTTTTTTTGCACAATCATTGTACTCTAAACGTGGACTGTGTTATAAATCAACCAGTGCAGTTTGAAAAAATACCGAAATCATTTCATAGGACGTAAAGTACCTCGACTACACAATGGAATTCTCGACTCAATGTTAGGCTGCCATTAACTTGCTTGGAATGGACGCATATCTTATGTTAAACGATCAAGAGATTTGATCATTAATGATCGATCAGTTTGACAGATTGCAAAAAGGCAAGTAGTACACCAACGAATTACGCGTGAGCGCTGGTATTTGTAAATTGATGTATCTGTTTTCTTGTTGTTGGCTACAAGATTGTCAAAATGTGTGATAATGAGTATTAAGATAGTTCTAGCTTTTAGCATGCTAATAGCTTGTCCAATTGTGTGCACGTTTCGTTTTTATGAAGTATTGCACTGCCGTAAATATCATAAATCACTAAGTAGATTCAGACAGCAAGTGAGCAGTATAGCCAGACAAAAATGAAGGTTCGTGATCAGTATCCTTGAAAAGTGGGTCATAATCATAACAAAAATATTTACATCCGACTGTTCTTTAACAATCGATTAACCCAGGGCAGACCGCTGTAAAAACAACCAGCATCCATCGCCGAATAGTAACAGTAGACTCAGAAGTAAAGAGCATATAAACTTACAAACGTCCGAAATTCCGCATTAAACCTAAGCAAAAAATTTGGGTGCAATTTAATGGGAATGCACGAATCATGTCAGTAGGGAGTTGCTCAAAGACAGTATCTAACATACACTGATCAGTACTGTTTTTATTTAAAGCTGCTACAGTCAAAACGTTGTAATAGCATCACAGTTATGTACTGGCTACCTGACCGTATTCAGTGAGGTGGCGACAGCAAAGAAGCTATGGTTCTAAACTTTGTAAATGCTAAATTTGTATTGTACACAAGCAGTATAGTTCCATACAAAATATACAAATCAAATTTTAATGTATGAAGAGAAGACGAAAAACAAGCTCAGGACTATCATATTCATTCTGTCGCGCTACGAATATGGAATTCTGTCGCTCGAATTTTTCTACTGAATGTTACATCTCCCATTGATTGGTTGAAATCATGTGATTCAAGAGGCACCGTTATTCCCATTCCCGGTATTGAAGATAATTTTTGCATTATACAGCAAATGTTTGTTTTTGATGACGTCATACTTATCTACGAAAATTGGCGCACACTCAGTCAACCGTCAATCAGTTTTAACACTGCCGTTTTAGTCGAAAATCCAATTTCTTACAGTTATTTCGGTCAGTTGTGCGGATTATCTGTATTGCTTGTAAGCTGAATAGGCTCAATGGGAGTAACTAAACAAATCGCAGTCACTGTATGAACGGACAGGATGTCTGACAACACACTATAAAAATACCCAAATAAAAACGCTTCGAACAGTGAGTAAAAGTAAATAATGTTCCTCGTTCATAGTTGTACGTCTGCTCAGATGATACGTCAAAAGTTTCAGCTTCTCATATGAGCCGATGGTTAGCAGTGGGTGACAAACATTCAGTCGATCCAACCACAGCTTGGCGAGTTTGCTTTTGCGCACTGTTGCACCGCATGTGGTGAGCCAACTGACCCACTCACGCTGTGCGTGAAACGGCATTGGGGTGTAGTGACCTAATCAGAATGGGATATTCTGTCTGTTTAGAAGCACGTGACAGCATCGCTTTTCGTGTGTTGTATCGATTTGTACACTGTGAGGGTGACGACATGATCGAAGTTTTGTAGAACTTGTACGTAGAAAAAAATGCAATTGGAAAAGGTTAGTTATCTGGCTGTATTAAGTGCAATTATACTATCCAGCTTGAATTTTGTGTTACTTACTTAACCAGCGCGTGCTAATGAATTATATATATATATATATATATATATATATATATAACTGAGAACTTATACATCCACATTCTGTTGTGTCCTACACGTATCGTATTCAATAAGTTTTCAAAGCCCGGAAATGCAATTCGTTAACTAGTCACTTATTAAAAGGTTTCGCGGTCCGCAGTAGATGCTGACCACATAAAAGCCGATGGATCAACTTTAATCTCTCGGATGGACCACAGTATGTGGCGGGCTTCTAACAAACACAGTGTATTTGCCTTAATTTGAAAGACGGATTTCGATCAAATGTGGACTAGGTATAAAGATAGCCGGGTTTGTCGTTCGAGACCATCTTTATTGCAAACGTCAAGTCCTTTTCACTTTCAAATACATCTGCGTGATTTTTTGACGGTCGTCCGTAGATTTCTTGGGTTTATCGCGATGTGACAACTTGACAACTGCCATGTGCCCTACCGAAGAACCCCAGTCGGAGTGTGTTTTATGAATAGTCGATATAATCGATGTTGTATTTTTTTCGGGGGACAGGAAGAGAAGTATATCACGTAAACTACTAATTAAAACAATTGTTGCTGGATTGTCAGTGCTCTGATTGTTAAAGCAAAGGCAAGTGATAGGTAGTACGAGGCCTTACTTGATAAAAATAGAACATTACACACTAGCGATCGTAGTTCTCACATTTCAGTAGATTTTTCAGTCATCGCTTTTCAAAAATAATCACCAGATTTGAGTTTCACTCTTGTTGTTGATGATAAGAAGTCCTAATCGTAGAGTTATCAATGAAAATTTGCAGGGTAGCTACTGTGCCTTCACTTGACCCGATTGGATAAACTGAGCACCATTCACAGGTCAATATGATTGGGCATTTGCAAAGATATGCACTAATGACGATTTCTAACAAGAGTGAAATTCGAGTCCACTGCTTATTCTCATAAGACTACAGACCGGGGAAAGCTGTGATCATTTTTGGATCTTGTTTCGTTTGCTCACAAGATATATTGAAAAAGACGTGATAGCGTTGTGGTGAGGCTATGTGTCCTTTTCCGGATAAGGATTCTTAGCAAAAAGTTCATGATTGTGTACGAAAATTAATCCGTCTTTAAGGTGGCTATTTATCATTGTATCTTACAGTAAATAATGAATAACCTGTTCGAGGTTCTTCCGCTTGATAAAAGCTGTCTGGGGGGATGAAACGATTCTGAAAACACCAAATGGTTTCGTTGTAATTCCTTATAACTTAGCCACGGATTCTCCTGGTGGCTTGTTTTTGTTACACTTTGAACGGTTAGTTGGGCAGTTAGTAGTGCACTTGACATTGTCGGTGTATGCATGGCGGTGTATGTGTGGTTTTCGAGTTTTGATAACAGCACAAATCTGAGTGCATAGAATAAACCAGTGCCATTCCAAATTGTTCCAGTAAAGACGGGTGAATGAATATCTATACCATCAAGCCATAAGACAGAAGTTGGGGCGTCAACCTGCAATGGAACATAAGAAAAGTTTAAAATTTATTGAGTATTCTTGTTGCCAGTCGTTAGTGAACCTAGTTAATATATATTTGACTGGAATTGCTACCTGGTCAAACCATATTCTTGATATAGCGCATAGATACTGGAATCATAAGCAAAATGGACATGCATAATCGAAGATCCATAAGTTGCTCCCCTTAGAGCGATGGAATAAAACCTGATAGCTTTATTTTCAAAAACCGCGGAAGTCAGCACAATGATCAGTACTATAAAAGCAGTAATATTTACCGTCAATGGTTGATGAGACAAGAGTAGCAAGACTGTTCAGAACTGCTTTGCTTAAAGTACAAATCTCCGGAAATATAAATATCTTAGAACCACATCATGTCAGCGGACCACTGCGAATTTTCAGACAATGTCAATGGTTTTCATTGTCAGACTAAAATAGACGTTATGAGCTGTGTATCTGTGGAATTAGTTGTAAAAAAATACCTCTAAACATTGGGAGATCAAGACGAATAAAAAGGATGACATGTCTGAGTATGCATGAGAACTAACCAAGAGGTTTACCTTGTTGACCAAGGTGCTCACTGATATGTGGAGACGCTAAAGACAACCACTCATCTGTGTTTAATTCTTTGCTCCTGTTTGGTTCACCCACGGTTCTAAAAAGAGCATGTGAGAATATCTTCGAGGGTTGTTTGAAAAGTATAAGAAGCTACAGATGTGTGTGATGGAAATTTCCAGGATTAAATTTAAATCTACTCACGAAATATCACTAACGATGGATCACAATATTTGTTTTCACGTGGACATTTCGGTCATCTTTATTAGAAAATACACACAAGACTCGAGGCTTATCTTTCCCAAGACCGGTCTACTTTCTCAAGAGATCACCGCGTTGACCATTCAACACAAACCACACCTGAACGCACATGTACATTCAGTTGCAGGTAACCGAATTGTCTCAAGTAGGCACAATACCTGTCCCATCAACTTTAACTGCCGATCCCATACGTAGCTAAGTTAAGTTTACCGAAGTAGTTGAACTTGTCAAATAACTTAGCGTTGCCTGGTATGTTTAGTTGTAAGTTGGGCACCACTCATACTTGAATACAACTCTGGCATTCAGACAGATTTTTCAGATGCTATATGTCGTAAGAAAGCACGGGTTTCTCTTACAGTTAATCGGTGATACATATCTTTTTCCTCAGCGAGAGAT
Source organism: Paragonimus skrjabini miyazakii (assembly GCA_014338405.1). Taxonomy (NCBI): domain Eukaryota; kingdom Metazoa; phylum Platyhelminthes; class Trematoda; order Plagiorchiida; family Troglotrematidae; genus Paragonimus; species Paragonimus skrjabini miyazakii. Next base: position 47,332 of record JTDE01001760.1, on the reverse strand, counting down.
GAACTTCGGCCCAAGTATTTGCACAGCGAGTGCGTGGATCACAAACTTCCAATCAGACCCCACCAATTTATCACAGTTAAACGATCAGCTATAACCGTTTGCAAACAGTGTCTCATCCTCGTCACCGTGACTTTCAGCTCTAATCCATACCAGTGGGTACTGTGGTTTGGACTACTGTTAATCTTGACGACAACACCTGCTTTAGCGGGATGATGAATAGGGACAAATGAAAAGAGAACGGAAAAAGAAGAGAAGGGGGAAGGCAATGGGGCTTCACGAAAAATTGGGGTTAACGATTTTGCAATCACAGGCTGCGACACACTATCATATCAGAGGGTGACTCTAGCTAACTATGTGAATGATCGCGAACTCCGCAACCAAGTAGAAGAGAACAGCTAACTCTGCTCAGTAGGACTAACAAGCCTTTCACAGCCTATGACCACATCATCGCCTCGCCGCTTTACGACTTTTAACAACGATCAGCAACCGCACTGAACAATGCACGGTGCGGCTGACGCTCCGTCGGCATACTGAGTATGTGACACAACTGGCGAAGATTGTGCAGTTTTATTACCCGAGTTATCAGCCGCAAACTTCTATATTTTTCAAATACGCACCGACGGGCTGTCGAGATGTCGACAAATTCCACCCATGTGATTTTGATTAGGTGGTGGAGACGACGGTAGTCGAATACCGAGACTCTAGATGTACCTTCCGTACCAACGGGCCATTGTAAACTTTGACTGCACTGGATAAATGGACGTCTCTATAGTATGTGGGTTTGTTAGCCTCGAGGACACCCTAACAATAATATTATAAGCTGGTACAGTGACATTACTGAGATAGGTCTAGTGATCGACAGTCTCGACGGACCTGCCTGTAATGAGAAAGACAACTGAATCTTGTGGCTGCTTTGCATGTTATAGGTTTAAAATGCATATCACACATCAGCCATATCATTTAACTCACTCAAGCATGGTCCGTATGTTCTCTACAAAAGAATTGACCACAGCGATGTTGTCCGCATACTCAATATTAGCCAGCATACTACCTGGCAGAAATTCTATTCCGAGATCCTGAAAACCTCAGAATACACCTGTCATAAACTGGTCCACCAAATAGTTGAAAAGGAAGGAGATCGGAAACCCTTATCGAACCCCACTTGAAAAAGAGAAAGCTTGAGTTAGCTGTCCATAAATGCACTCAGAGCCCGCATGCAACAACCTTGATAAATTGACACACTCCACTGGGGCTCTAGTCATCATCATCATCATCATCATCATCACAACAGCCATGAGCCTGACCAAAAGGTACTGTGGCTCGGGCCGCCGCTCACCTCAACAGTGACGTGGAATATCCTAGAAGAAAACGTTACTAAGATTGAAAATTATTAAAACAAGACTAAGTGGAAGAACTAGAAATGGTATGGATGCAGGTCCGCCA
>JTDE01001760.1:8770-27582 GCA_014338405.1 Paragonimus skrjabini miyazakii | reverse complement strand
TCCAACTCGTTTCGGCCTTGAAACACCATACCGGCGAACTACACAATTGCCAATTATTTGCTCTTGCTGTTCAGACAACCTGATATGTTATGTTTCTTTTATCCCTACCGTCAGACCACTACCGAAAGCATTCGCATCAACAGAAAACGCAGTCTGGTCAATCTCCGGATCACACCAGTCAAGCATCAGGACCTCAACAGGCTCAGGCCTTCATCAAGTCCTGGATTTGAAATTGAAATTGAAAATTGAACATCCAATCAATATGGCAATCAATGGAATCGAAGATGATGATAACCATGTACCCCAAACGCTTCAGATATAGATTTTTCATCACTTCCCGTATGTGTTTGTTCTCCAAATAGTTCATGGTAAAGTTGGTTCGGAAGGAGCAGCTACTAGTGTGAACATATACTGCATACTCAGATGCTGATCATAATTTAAGTCAATCAGGTGGAGCAGCAACTAGCGTGAACATATGCGGCATACTTAGGCGTTGATATGCACGCTAGTAGTTGTTCATTCCAGTTTACCTAAGCTATGATCAATGTCTGAATATGCCGCATGTATGCATGCCAGTAGTTGCTCCATCCAGTTTACCTAAGCTGTGATCAACGCCTAAGTATGCCGCGTATGTTCACGCTAGTAGTTGCTCCGTCCAGTTGAATTAAGCTATGCTCAACGTTGTAAAACTGAACACTGCAGGTATCAAAATAAACTTGTATTAGGACAGTTCAGGATGAGTTATAAAAATATCCGTCAGTTCCGGCAAAAAGTGAGATAACATACTGGCAGCCGTCAGTGAAGTCTGCAGCCGGCGAAAAGATAGACAAACAGTCTTTTGAATCATAAGCATCCATGGCTCGAAGATAGAGGGGTTGTAACCGAAACGGTAGAAGTGGGAATCAATGCCTTCATCAGATAAATAACGAGCATCAAAGTTAGTCAACAGCCGTCGGATAAGTGAGCATTGACTCGCGCACATATGGCCAGCTACCTTAAAGCATGATCAATAAGCAGTAAACTAAACGAAACGCACGTTTTTAATGATAGGGTGGGACGTGTTATGCATGTTTACACCACACCGTAGGCAGAAACAATCAGGTGATAACGTAGACCGTTTTCCATCGAAAATACTATCGGGGAAACAGGTTGAATATATAATTCTGATGTGTAACTAAGCAACAACCGTGGCGACATAGTTTTCATTAGGAATTACTGTGATATTTCGTGTACAATGCGATGTGGACACAACGTGGTCGGAAATTACAAATTTTATTATATCTCCAAAACCGCGCAGAATTGAGCGTTTCTGCTAGGCTAAAAGGTGTATTCTACCACAAAAATTTCAATGGCAGCAGCTTCAGGACTTAAAACCGACAAGGAAAGCCAACATTATACTTTTATCGAAAAAATGGCGACACATTTTCTTCAACGAAAGTGCGAATATGGGCGATTTTTAAGTACACCTGTTTTTTCCACTGCAACGCCACTAGTATACTCGGAGAAGTCTATATATTTATCTCGTAATATGCATTTTAATATTTCATGAAAAAATTGAAAAACAACTTTTCGCGCCTAAATGGCCGTTTCCAACTCGTTTCGGCCTTGAAACACCATAACGGCGAACTGCACAATTGCCTTGTATTTTAGTCTGATGTAGTTCTGCAACCCACGCTAGTCACTGGTATCACTGGTCATTCATTGCCTCTTGTAGGCTGCTGCACCGTATCGGTGAGGTTGCCCGATGCTAGCTCTATTGACTGTCAATTTTTATTTCCAAGCTTAGGTCCATCTGTTCTTGGACTCAGAGTTTTACGACTGCTACATTCTGACAATTCGCTACTGACATCAGTGAACGACGTTGACATCAGACAACTTATACTGGACTGTTTTAAGGCCACAGGGGAATGCGAATACCGAAGGTAAGGCTTGAAGCTTCGGGGATCCAGTCTTTCTTAAGAGACAAATCCCATTTGGTTTGCTAGAACCTGTGCACAAAGAATTGAAATCCATATGTGATAAAGGAGTGATAACGCCTGTTGACTCGTCAAAGTGGGCGACTCCAATATTGACACCATTAAAAGCTGATGGAATTACACCGAAAATCGGTGGTGACCACAGGTTAACGTTGAATTCATGTCTACTACAACGCACCTGCACAACAGAAGAACCCGAGGACACACTGTATCGTCTGTCAGGTTCCAAGATCTTTTCAAAAATTGATTTAAAGGATGCTTACCTGCGAATACCACTTGATGAAACATCAAGTAATTTGACTGTGATCACTACACCATTCGGACGGTATCGACACAATTTTTTGCCATTTGGTTTGAACGTTTCGCCAGCTGTATTTCAGGATGTCATGAATGCAATTACTAAAGAATTAGATGGCATCGAAACCTATCAAGTTGGCGTCATTGTTCATGCTCCCGATAAACCCATCCATGATTATCACTTTCTTTCTCTGTTGAAACGATTTTCTGACTTCAACGTAGCCATTGACACAAAGAAGTGCAATTTTGCACTTTTTCTTTCTCATGCCTTGGTTGCACTGTTGATTGCAGTGGTTTCAAACCAGGTTTACAACGCTTAGCACTACTGGTGAGTGCACCGTCACCCGCTAACCTTCATGAACTGCGCCCTGTTCTGGGTGCACTCTAATACTACTCCCGTTTTATTTCAAATTTCGCTCAATGTGCCACTTCTTTGTTCGACATGTTTTCTTGGTCCATTAATCACGAAAAACGCTCCGTTCTTTGCTCCGCCATCTTCAAATTACTGCCGTTTTAAAACCGTTTCCTGCCAAAGATCATTCGGCTGTAATTACAGACGCTTCTCCAACTAGAACAGGTGCGGTTCTTGAACAGTGTGGCAGACCTGTTTTATGCATCTCACGTCGTTTGTCTAAAGCCGAACGTGGGTATTCTCCGATGAAACGTGAAGCCCTTGGAGTATATTGTGCTGTTGAAAGACTTCATAAATACTTTTTGGACTATCATTCACTATTGCAACGAACCATGAAGCCTTAAAATTTCTGTATCATCCCTGCAAATCGTTGGCAAAGTCATCTCCTGCTATGGTGCAACGCTGGAGCATTGCCCTCTGTTCCTACAAATATACAATCATTCATCGTAGTGCAAAATCTATTCCCCATGTTGATTACCTATCCAGATTTCCGTCACCTGACTCAAACTCTGACAATGTTGACTGTTTATTAGTTCAACCACTGCCAGTAAAAAGAGATGCACTTGTGTGCGATACTCGTAAATTCTCTGGTCCTATTATTTATGCCTGAAGACGTGGCTGGACACAGCAGGAGCGGCGTAGATTTCCCGCATTTTACTGACGCCGTGAAAGTTTGTCCATTACATCAGACGGATTACTGTGTTTTGATGACCGTGTTGTAATTCCACCTACTCTGAGATCTGATGTCCTTGCGGACTTGCATTCCGGACATTTGGGAGATGATAAGATGAAGTCGCTTGCACGCTTATCTTGCCGGCGGCCGGAATTAGAATCAAATATTAAACATACTGTCAAGAGTTGTACCAAATGTGTACACAAGATTCACGCGAAACAATCACGATGGCTTCCGTGGCCTGTTACGTTTGAAACATTTCAGAGAGTGCATGCTGATTACTGTGGTCCTTTCCTGGGGAAGTACTATACCCTGAACATTATCGATGCTTATTCTAGATGGCCTTAAGTTTTTCTCACTTTATCACCGGGTACAGACTTTACACAACATACGCTGAGAAAACTATTCTGTCGCGAGGGTGTACCTGCTGCTTTGGCCACCGACAATGGTACTCACTTTACTGCCAAGTCTTTAGAGGAATGGATCAAAAGACTTGGGTTTCGGCATTTGTTTACTGCTCCACGACATCCACAATCCAATGTACTTGCAGAAAGTTTTGTACGCACACTGAAGTCTGCCACTGCTTCTCTAACACCAAGTTCATTTATGGAACTTGATCGAGGAACCGATAATTTTCTCAGGCAGTACAGAAATGCACCACATTCGGTAACTGGAAAGAATACCGCGATCCTTTTTAAATCTCGTTTTCTGTGTACATGTCTTGATTGTGCAAAACCGGCTGATGTTATATTTTTCAAAGGTGACGATTCACGTCCTGCTAATGGAAAAGTTCTTTCCTCTCATGGAAATCGCATGGTTAATATTCTTGACTAGGGAGACCTTTCCTGCCATTGAAAACATGATAATAATATATACTTCTCAACGCATTTGTGAGAAGCACGCTCAGATGTGCGCGATCATGGCAGATAATTACATGCGGTCCAAAGCAACAAATGGGTATATAACAAGAGAAACATGAAATCTGTTGACCAACGAATACGTAATCAGAAGGGAAAACAGTCACAGTTTACAACGGTCGATTCACACATAATGAAAAAAGGTAGTTCGTCTGTTCCACGGTTTCAGTCTAAAAAATGAGATGTTACATTAATTTACCTTTTACAAGGTTAGGCTAAGAGACGACGCTTTAAATATTTCAAGGTCACGCGGGGAAATACGTGCAACCTAATCTTCGAGGGATTTCGCCATTATTTGACGTAACTTCAGTCGGAAAAGTGTTGAAGTAGTTTAGTTTGGGCAAAGGGGGACGGGAAGTTCCAATCTCGGGCGAAGAATTGAGCAGACTCCTTCGCGGGACCTCGATGATTATTTGAAAACGTCAAAAAGTTGAAAATTTCGTTAATAGCTCGCTCAGTATGAGGTTTCGAGAGCCCATTCATCGCGGAAATTCTTCTCGTATTACGGATGTTCGTGGGAATGAGAAAAAGAGCGCAATGTCATGTGTTAAATGGGGAAATGTGAAGCAATCACATGTACTATGAAGATTGATATAAGTGCTATATCTTTTGACAAAAACTTTACGCGATAGCAATAGTTTTGCGTTTTTCCAATAAAGTATATAATATTCGCAGATAATTGTTATGGCATTCTGCGATAATTGAGTAACCAGCAGCTACTTCTAAACTGATTATCACGTGATAATCAAAACTCCGTACGAGGTTTCGACGTCAGTTTGTTTTATGGGGTCAGTGTTTAAGCTAGAATCTATATTTCATAGCCTACAACAGTTAACAATGTTTGCTGAGGAGGGTGTAGTGGACAGGTGGGTATGCGCTAGACCCTCATCCACTAACAGCTTAAAACGCCTTTACTGAAGAGCAGTCGAAACGTAGTCCCAACAAGCATCAAACTGAGGAACACAGCGGGGTTTGGAAACAAACCGTATATTTCCAGTGATGTTTGGAAAGGTGATAAGTAGTTAGCTCTAGCCTAGTCTGGGAACAACGGCACCAACCTAGAGGAGGGAGCAAAGAAGCGCGAGATGGGTCATGGCCCACCCGGCAGCACTCAAAAGCGCGCCAGGCGAAAAGTGCGTGTAACCGTCGAGTGCGTTGAACAACGCTCGAAAAGGTTCGGGTTAAACGACCTTGAAGAATAGGATAAAAGATGAGTCGTTAATAAAAGGGCAAGCATTCGCTGCGTGCAATTAGTTGTACGACTGTATAAAGTGGCACTGAGTTCGTGTCAGTCCTCCTATAGCACGTGTACACAGTATCATGCATACAGAACAAACAAGCAGGAAAATACGGTTGCGGCCGGGATCCTTAGAGAAGCCAAACGATCGCTGGTCACTACAAGGGTTTCGAGGCAGGGAAACAGCACACGATACGAATTGAGGTTTCAGTGGGTTTATTATTTATTTCTGACATCGGTTTGTTTTATAGGGTCAATGTTTAAGGTAGAATGTGTATTTCATTGCAAGCTACAGTTACTAATGCATAATGGGGAGGGTTTGAGAGAGGGGAGACAACGCACGATGTGAATTGGGGTTATAATTGGATTATATAAGGTAAACGAAAGAGTATTTTTTCCACAGTTTTCTGTGGAGAGATTTTGTATGCCGGCCAAGTTAACCGTCAATACTGGCTACCATTAATTATAGTCTGAGTGATTACCAAGGTGAACAAGTTATTACGAATAGGCATATATGTAAAATGTGTAAAAGTATATATGTAAGATATAATCCTTATTTTGTTCTAAGTCCTACTCTATATTCGTGACGCACGTGAGTGAAATGATGCGGTTTTGTGAGTACGTAATTATTCAAATGCGAGATAGGGTGTAAGTGAACGGTGGATACGCAGTAGACAGTTTCAAGCGAGCTGTTTTAGATGGGACCCAAATAGTAAAGACTGGTACATACGTTTATCCTGCTGACGGCTAAACGTTATCTGGACCACATTCAAGAAGGTCATCAGAAGATGCAAAAAGTTTGAAGATTGGCATTATCTTTGATGATGTAAGGAAGCTGTCCAGGTCGTTTGTAAAATGCTGAATGTTGTTATTGGCTCTGACTTCATCCGGAATTCTATTCCAAATAGAGGAATATTTTAGAATAAAGAAGTTGGCTCGTATCATTTTGCGAGCTAACAGGGTTAGCAAAGTGGAACCCTTGTTTCCTAGACCATATGAGGAGCTGTGTTTGAAATAAACAGTGAACGCTGTGGAGGTGGCGTCCGAGAGTATCAGGTTATGCTGCAGTCGCCAGTAGAATTACGTAAGATGTACTCTGCAGAGACATTTCGACCGATCTCTTCGGTTACGATACACGGACTATGATCAATTAGCATGTATCAATTTAAATAAGTGTAAAATAGGAATGAGTCAACAGGTGCGATAGAAAAAGCACACAGTACCAGTCACGTTCGAATGGGCCATAATTAATCGAAAATAAATGAACAAAATTCAAATTTCAAACTGGTCGAGTAAAAAACTAACGGTATAGACAATATCGGTCCTGCAGTAAGGCACGCGGAAATAAACGGAAACCAATAGGCAATCCAACATAGAGCTTAAGACAAGAGAGGGAAATGAACTTAGGTAAACGGTACAACTAAAACATTCAAATAATAACAACACTTAACGAATAATATTAACCTATGATTGCAAAATCTTAACACCATGGTAGTGATAGGTTAACTACCATTTGCTTCTGTACACAAAGTGAGGGTTTGTAACGGTGTATCGCAACAACCTCAGCAAAAGGTAAAGTATGTTTTTTTGATTGGCGATACAACACACGAAAAGCCTTCTCTACTTGAATTATGTGTCCAGTTTCTTCAACATGTCGTGTGATAGAAGACTGGGCGGCACCGGTTTTGTTGTTCGCCAGCCAATTGGGAATGTGCTCAGAGACACGTGTCCCAAGCGTTCTCACCATTCGGCCAATGTACTTGACTCCACAAGTACAAGTGAATTCATAAATAATGTTGGATGTGGCGAGTGAGTTGCTTGAGTTTTTTCTCGGTGTGCAGGGCAGCCGTGTCATCTGGTTGATCAATATTAATTCTGCCGCGTTGTACGCAGCTCTGAGGGCACACTTTAGTCTACGCTGGATGAGAGTGGTTACACCCTCACCTTTGTATGGCAGTGTTATATACACGGGTTTGCGGGATACTGTTTCTGATATTGACCGTTTCAAACTTTCTCTAACGCACTTCGAGATAAAGCGTGCGGGGTATCCATTGTGCATCAGTGTTTGGTGGATAAAAGCTGATTCTTCCTCGATCGTCTCTGATGAGCAAATTCTGCGAACCCTACTGAAGAGAGTTCGAACGAGACCACGTTTGAGCGATATTGGTGCGAAACTTTTGAAATGAATGTACTGTCCCGTCCAAGTAGGCTTCCTGTACACTCTTCTCATGATGGATCCATCATCGTTCACAGATATTTCCACGTCTAAGAAGGAAAGTTTGTTGTTCTCCTGGACTTCTTTGGTGAACGAAATGTTCGGGTGTAGACCACTCAGTTACGCGTACAGTTGATTAGCATGTTCGCTTGAGTCACAGACACAGAATATGTCGTCGACATTTCGTTTATATAGCGCTGTAGAGTAAATAGCTGTTGCTGCTTGTCTTTCTGAATAGGTCTTGAAAAGATCAGCGAGTACTGGCCTCAGTGGACTTCCCATCGCTACGCCATCAATTTGTCGGTAAAATTTACCATTGAATAAGAACTGAATATTCATAGTACACCGGTACAAGAGCTTACGAATTCCAAACAAAGGTGGTGTGAGGGATATGCTGTGCTCAGCAGCGAAGTCATGAATAATCGATATCAATTCGGTTAGCGGACCATTTGCAAAGAGTGATTTCATATCAAAAGATACCCCAATCTTGTCCTTTATTTCGTTCACCAAAGAAGTCTTCTATCACACGACATGTTGAAGAAACTGGACACATAATTCAAGTAGAGAAGGCTTTTCGTGTGTTGTATCGCCAATCAAAAAAACATACTTTACCTTTTGCTGAGGTCGTTGCGATACACCGTTACAAACCCTCACTTTGTGTACAGAAGCAAATGGTAGTTAACCTATCACTACCATGGTGTTAAGATTTTGCAATCATAGGTTAATATTATTCGTTAAGTGTTGTTATTATTTGAATGTTTTAGTTGTACCGTTTACCTAAGTTCATTTCCCTCTCTTGTCTTAAGCTCTATGTTGGATTGCCTATTGGTTTCCGTTTATTTCCGCGTGCCTTACTGCAGGACCGATATTGTCTATACCGTTAGTTTTTTACTCGACCAGTTTGAAATTTGAATTTTGTTCATTTATTTTCGATTAATTATGGCCCATTCGAACGTGACTGGTACTGTGTGCTTTTTCTATCGCACCTGTTGACTCATTCCTATTTTACACTTATTTAAATTGATACATGCTAATTGATCATAGTCCGTGTATCGTAACCGAAGAGATCGGTCGAAATGTCTCTGCAGAGTACATCTCACGTAATTCTTCTTGCGTGTTCTAAATTTATCCAGGGACATAACTGTTTCAATTGTAAACAGAAGTGTAAGCTTTAACTCTAGCTTCGTATCCAAAGTGTATCAATGCCAGGTGTTTTACAACGTTCCTCATAGGTGACCGAGGATGAATATCCTATTAAGCTTTCGGTAAATGTTTGTTGGAGATTCTCTACAACAATCCTTTCGGATTTGCCTAGGTGGCAGTGAATGAAGGTGTAATACTCAAGTTGAGGTTGAGCGCACATTTTGTAAACAGGCAGCCTCGCATCTGGTGGACCGAATGTCTTTGATGCAGCCTGCTGTTCTTTTGGTTTTCGATGCCTGAAAGCGTACTTGTTCAGAGAAATTGAAAGAGTTGAAATACCATATTCCTAGATTTCGAACGGATGTGACGGTGTCAATATGATGACCATCTAATCAGACAGACCCGTTGGGCATTTGACAACCATAAGTGATAATGTTCGACTTGTTTGCTGAGAGCTCCATGAGCCATGTTTTGCACCACGACTCCAAAGATGCTAGGTCGTGTCGTATATTTTGTAGACACGAGGCGAGGCTGCTGGGCTGGCGGAATGTGTAAACGATTTTGATATCGTTAGCAAACAGAAAGGGTTTGCCATGTTTAATAACATCGCATACGTCATTTATATGCATGAGGAAGAGCAATGGTCCCAGAACGCTTCCCTGAATCACCCCACTAGTCACTGGTTTTGACATTGAGCGGTGCTCTCCCATTCTAACAGTTCAGGTTCAGCCTTCTAGATATGACGACATCCAGCTGTACAAAGGGTCTTGTATTCCAAGGGATGCTATTTTGATTAACAGGCGCTTGTGGGGCACACGATCAAAGGCCTTTTGCATGTCGAGAAGTACGATGATGGCCGCATTCCCTGTATCGGCAGATGCCGATATATGGTTCAAAAATTCCAATTGACATGTCATGCAAGAGCGCTTACTAAGGAAACCGTGCTGCGAAAGGTTTATACGGTTTTGTGACCTTAAGAATTCGACGATGGCCGCTTTTATTATTCTTTCAAACATTCTTGAGCAGATTGGTGTGTGGTTTATTGGACGATAGTTACTAATTTCTTGTCTTGGACCACTTTTGTTGATCAGGTTGAGTTCAATTCTAGAGGTCAGTCTGTTAAGAGATATCCTGCTGCTTCAAATTCTAACGAGTCCTTTCTAGATAATCCTGTTGCATTAGAAGCAAATGACGTTATTGAAGTAGATGTTATTCATGAAGTAAACGAAACACTTGAAGAACCGCTCGTCAGAAGATTTGAACGTTCAGAATCAAGACCACCACGGAACTACAAATATCCGCGCTCCCATTCAAGGTATGACGAATCTAATGAACATGACTGACATGCTTTTTCTCCTTCTGTTATGCACTTGTTTTACTATTCCAATATCCTGTACAATTTGGTGATACGTACGATTCGACAATATACGTTCTGTGTTGTTGTGTCTAATTGTGTTCTGCAATTCTCATACGTTCAATCGTTGTCCAATATAGTTCAATTCTAATTACAACAGAACTTCTCAGGAGGGCGGTAGCCACCGGTACCTAACGCAAACATATAGTAGATAAATGGAGATTAATTAATTTCAACAGTACTAATAACTGGGCACGTCCAGTACTCATCGAGTTCACACAAGTTCCCAAAAATACTATATACTCAGCAAGGCTGACAGAGTACATGACCTGTCACTAGGAAGATATCAGTTCATACCGGACAACCGAACGGACACAGAGTACGGCAGTACGTCATCGTTATCGCCGAAGACAGCAGCTGATGTTGTTTCGGCCTTACCATGGGTCAAAGTGAAGGATACGGTCGTACTAGCGATTCCAATGATCCAGTGCGACAGACAAGCTGAGTTACCGGGATTGGACAGGGATACTAGATGTAGAAAGTTCCTACCCATGACTGCATCTATTACCACAGTAGTGAGTAGTGGTAGACCCGACGCTGGTTATCTGAATGGTGAAAGTATGGGAACCTCATTCGCAGCGAAGGTGAGTACCAGCCGTAAGACAGGACAAGAAGCGCACAGTAGGCGGGGGGTCCAGGAAGCTTCAGTTAGCAAAGTAAGGTCAAAAAACCATGAACTTAATAACAACCAAGGTCAAACCTCACGCTAGAAAGGTTATCCGAGCATGTAGGGTGAGTCGAGCAATCTGCCACAGTCAGATTGCAGCTGAGGATGTCGTCCGACCGAAAATGACGGTAATGGACGATTGGGATACGAAACCAAAGGAAAGGGATTGGGTTCCTGTGTTTAAAAGGGTTTGAAATCGTGAAAAACTTTCGGGGCTAAACAGTTCAGGGCTGTGCAAAGCAGCTGCCCAAAAAACGGGCAATCCCTTTGGGTCCTCCGTCTGAAAGGAATTCCAACACGTTACAGTTATCTGGGCAAATTCTGCATGGAAAGAACCTCAAGCGTTGAAATACAAGTGCCTGTAGCGTTGATAACAATTGGGGGGAGCTTAAGGAGCGTAGCAAAGTTTTTGATGTCAAAGCTGTGGCCGAAGCGTTTTTGAAACGTGAAACAACTTCGGGGAGCTGCTCCCAGGAGACATTTTCGTCTACAGAAAAGTCCGTACGGACGGCTGCGCGGGAGAAGTGGTCTTGCTGTTAGTTAGCAATCAGTACAAGTGGTGGGAGGCCCCCTTCTCACTAAACACCTCGATCATACAGACAGCTTCTTGTTATATTCAGGAAGATAGCAGGAGACTGCCTACTTTCAGCGCCTTTAAGGGACCACTGGCTAGCAGTGACGGGGATATGTTTTTGCTAAATCTCTTAAATGCTCTAGCTGGTACTTCGGCGAACTTAGTGGCAGCTGGGGACTTCAACCTCCCGAACCTCTCCTGGGACCATGGAACAGTCAGGGTGGGTATTCCCGAATAAATTTTCCTGGATTGGTTGCCCTCTACTTCATTAAGTCAACATGCCTAGGTCCCTACTCGGTTCCAACACGAGCATGCACCAGCCGTGTTGGATCTAATAGTTACCCGATGTGAGCAGGGTATTGTAAACTTGAAAAGTGAGGCGTCGCTTGGGAAGAGTGATCATCGTATTCTAATCTTCAAAGTCCGCCCGACGAAAAGGCCTTCCCTGAAAAAAATTAATTGCAGCTTTGGCCGAATTGATATTGTATGATTTTGGAAGCTGCACAGAGAGTATCCTGGGTTTCTGAGGAGGAATACGCTTCTCCTAAAGATATGTGGAGAATCATCAGAAGAGGGCTTAGTAGAGAATCCCGGACGAGTGCCGCATAGCCACGGTGGTCGCTATTCATAAGGGAAGCTCGCGAGACAAACAAAGCAACTACAGACAAGTGGGCCTGACAAATACAATTGAGTAATACCTGGAACGTCTAGTTGGGGGCAAGGTTTCGGCTTATTTTATTGAAAACAGCCTTCTTAGAACTGCACAAAACGGTTTTCAGAAAGAGAAGCTCTACAAATCCAACTTATGTATTTCATGTATGAGGTCACGAGACGATTGGACGAAGGCAGGAAAGTCGAGGTATGCTACGTGGATTTCTTCAAAGCATTTGATTCGGTAAATTACCCTCATCTCATCCACAAAATGGAGTGGTTTGGTGTATCCAACCAGGTGTTTGACTAGATAACGGATTTCTTACGTAAGAGGGTTTGAGGTAGGCACAGCCCACAGTTGTGTCCTTCAAGGATCCATTTTGCGTCCTTTCCTGTTCCAACTTTTCGTAAGTGATCTATTCACTGGGCTTAGTAAACCATGTTTCGTATTTGAAAATGATGTTAAGATGGCGGGGTCAACAAACCCGGCTGTCTTAACGCAGGATCTCAAGGCAGTAGCAGGGGTCGCTTGAGTGAAATCTTCCATTAACTGCCGCCGAATGCCAAGTGTTAACTCGAAGCGCTGAACCGCTTGAAATACCCGATCCTCACAGTCCATTCACAATGGAATGCGTATGAAGGACCCGAGACCTAGGAGTGCTGATCAAAAGCGGCATCAAATCCTCAGCTCAATGCGCAGTGGCTGCACACAAGGCCCGCAGTGAGCTGTTTAGACTTAAGCGAGCTTTGTCTAACAGGCAACCGGAAGTATTTCTTCCACTATACAAAGCCATAGTCCGGCGTCATCTGGAGTACTGCTTGCAGCCATGTGCACCCTACCTACGTAAAGATATCCAGTGCACTGAGGGAATAGAACAACTCGTAACTCGATTGATAATATGATTTATGGGCAAATCCTATCATGACCGATTAAAGGAGTTCGGATTGTACTCTACGAAAAAGGGGGAGTGTCAGATGTGATCTTACCGAGACCTTTAAAATTCTGAAAGGCATAGGAGCGTAAAGACCACAGATATATTTGCACAAGTGGGTCAAGAAGCCATCACCAGGGGTCAACGTGTCCGACTAAAGAAAAGTAGGGCATGTTAAGACTTACGAGCAAGCTCCTTCAGCCACTGGATAGTGAATGTGGGGAACTAGCTCCCAGATGAAGTAGTTCATAGAGATTCAGTGTTTTTATTCAAAATGCGGCTAGATAGATTATGACAGAAGATCTTTCCAGATCTTCCGTAGCATATCAGACAAGACTTGGCAAGTAGTGATAGCACAGAGGGATGTGGCAGTGTGAGTGATTTTTGTCTTGCACTTTCATTAAAAAAGGACCGTGAATGGTTAAAGTATTTCTGACGCACAGTCAACATTTCAAATTATATCTGTGACAGAGTGATCACTTAGGTATACTCACATGCCGTAAGTAGCGTACCACAAACGTATGTGATCAAGCCTTCCATTGTAATGTGTGGAGTGGGAAGCATAGGTTTACGGTTGAGAACGGAAAGTCGTTGGATGGCACCACCCCATTGTTTTATGGGCGTCGGAATTGATGTATTTCCCAAAATGTTAACCTATCAACCTGTGTATCTTTCATGCCCTTCCGCACTTTCCCCCCCCCGATTTCACATAACTGCTGCGTTTTCACATGATCGTGATATCTGCTAGGCACAAACCGGGAACCTTCGACCAGAGACCAAACGACTAAAGCGTTTAAACCTCGTCGCCTGCAGACCGGAAGAAGTGATACTGCGGGTGGCAACAAGGGCAGCATACATTTATTCCCACGCCGCTGCCTATAAACGGGTCGTGGGTTGAAACAGCTCTGTTCTCATCAGCTAAACCCCACCTTACTCATGAGTCGTAGGTTGTCTACCGGTGTGGCAGAGAGGTCGGATCAATGTGATCCTAAAAAAATCAGTCACATAAACGTTACACACTAGATCAGAGGATAAAACTACAACTAGGTGCCGTCAGAATAAAGAAAATGGTGCAAAGTTAAAGTCTGGTTATTATGGGTGGATCTTGATTTGCGTCCGAGATAGAATTAGACTCGTGGGGGTTCGATTATAACAGTGCGAGTTGCAGGTGACTAGTTCCTTTGTTATACCTTTTGTTATCGGGTAATAGGTTGATACAGTTACCTGTTTTTGAAGTCTCCCCTGTTGATAGAATGCCCTATATTGTTATCGGACGATTCGGGCCAAATACGTCGGTGGTAGCATACTTATGGGAATGTGCTTCTCTGGTAATGCCATTCAAGAAAGGATGGAGTTGGATTTGTATGTAGAGGGATATCTGATGATCTATTAATTACGTGCGTGACTACCTGTCTGCCTTGTCTGTCATAGATAAGGTCCCTCTTACTAGTGCAATAAAGATGACCGATCGTAATATACTACCCACACCTCTGCAATTCAGAAGTAGGACCAGAGCATATAGGTTGGCATCGAACAGGCCGCAAGCAAAATGGAAGAACGATCATCGGAGTGCAGCATCGCCCAAAATAGTGCTTGTTACGTAAAGTAACTGAGCAGTGGCATCCTTAGCAACGGAGATGGTCTGGGGCCGAGTACTGTGTGCAAATGAGTGGTTTTGTTCGCGGTTCTGTTTAAACACTTAACCCATGTGTTACTGTTAGGAGACGCATCTCCTAACGAAGCAGCAAAGGTGATCGATCCGGCCTCGAGTTAACTGATATGTGATTTTAACTCACTGGCGCCATCCGCGTTCCTGGCTCACAACACTAGTAGTGTGAATAAAGCTTACACGATATATCACGTATTTAGACAAAAATCGGGGGTTCGCGGGGATTTTCCTTTCATTCCCCCTTCACCCATTTCTCTTGCCCACACAGATTACTCGATAATCAAAACGGGCTCTGAAATCGAAAAACGGAACCCGAAAACTCCATAACTCCCTCTTCACATGGGAAAGTCGCAGATATGGTTGCTGTTCTCTGGCGTTCCGGTGGGAATTTGCTGGACACACGATTGGCAACGCCCAATTTATCCTGTGCAAGTTGAACTTGAACTCCAATTACGGCTCACTTCAGTTTATACCACGGGTTCTGGGGATATTGGCCGGTTGATGCCCAGTTTATTGTATCAGTGTACTCCGAGTATCACACCATGTTGCGACAAATGGAGAAGAAAAACTTCTCTTCAATGTTCTTTCGAAAGTTAAAAAGGCCTCACTAATCGTCTCGTCAATGTTAATCCCCCTATTGGCCCAACACCACTTTTCTGGAGGTTTAACGTTAGCCAAAGCGATTGTCAACCTAATAACCTCAAGGCTTACTATCATGCAGGCTCCTAGTTACTACTAGATCCGGCATAGTTACTGTCTGGCCAGGCTTTTATCAGGTGTGTTAACTTGCGTGCCGAACTAAGGCTTCGACGTAGAGAAATTTGGGAAGAGGTTTATCAAACGACCCTTTCAGTGGACGCCACTCTGTCGAGATAATTTTCCGGTGAATTTATATCTCTCAGAAGGAGGGTCTTTTTTGTTCGGCACGCCCGATCGTTTGATGCTGTCAACAGCCCTTTGTCCATGGACGTTGCCGCTAATGGACTTCTACAGAAACACGCCACCAGCACCGTTACGTCCAGCAGTTTCATGGAACAAACCTGCACCTCAGCGTTATAAGTGCCTGCCAGACCGCTGTTCATGGTGCCAAGCTACTGAGAGCAGGGCATTGAATATGTTAAGGTCTGTCGCACCAATTATTGAGATTACTGTGTTTTGTTTGATCAGTGTTGAGAAGTGACCTAATGTTTTACTCGTCTCCTCAAAAATAGACTGTTATGATTATCTTTATTCCAACTTCAACAGCTGCTGCGTGGTCGCTGTTTGCTTGGGGCTCTAGAACCAAGCAGGCATCCGGCCCAGGGGTAGCGATAGGGACGGTGTTTGTTCCCAGGTAGAAGATAGAGAGTATGCCCAATTCCACCTCTTCTTTTCCCGTTCGGCTCAATCATGCTCTAATGAATGTTTCTAATGAAGTTGCTGATGATCTGTTAAAAGAAGAGCTGGTGCTAAAGGCAAAAGAGCTAGAATCGAGGCGTAGACCACTCGAGCTCCGTAAGGGGCGTCGTGGGCCCGTGAAAATCAAACCAGTCCCAACATTCGGGAATAGATTTAATGCAATGACAGGGGATAATATCAACCCCCTTAGCTTATACTTCGTTGAGTCGTTAGAGTGGGCTCCCAAATCCTTGGCTCTTGGAGACAGTAGTCCGAAAATTGAGGTGGACAGATTCAATGGATCCCTGAAGAATTACCCCACATTTATCAGGAATTTTGAGGGTAACGTGGCAGATAAATTGGCCGACGAGAAATCGAAGCCTTCAAATTTGTTGCATTATTGTTGTGGTAGCGCAAAAGAGGCAGTTAAGCACTGCATACTTTTGCCAGAAGAGGTTTGAATGACAGAGTCTATGAGAGTTTTGCACCGACAATTTGGCCGCCGCCATGATATTATGCAGGTGGTAAGTGAGTAAGTAAGTAAGTTTTCATGGATCCTAAATTAGTTATTAGCGATGTAGATGGGTTGAGTGGACTAGCCAATCAGTTGAAATGTTGCCAGTCGATATTGATGTGGCTAGAGTACATTGCAGAAATGAGCCGCTTGAACAACCATATTAAAGCAGTTGGGTGATTGCCCCACCACTTACGAGGAAGATGGGCAGAAGTCGTTGACGGCCTAACTGAGTGCAGAAGATTACCTGCCGTTAGCGACCCATTAATTTTTGTGGAGAAGACTGGCATTCAGTGCTAGTCCATATGACTAATCAGCCGCTTAATCAGAAAGATGGATATGTGACCCGACGTCCTCTGGACTCTGTGGATCCGGCGTTTAATTAGCGTACCTTATAAGAAAATAAACTTGAAGTATCCGGCTTGTAAGGGTAACCGACTTGTCTGATTGGGCTTGTTTTCTAAGGCAATCGTTGGAGCAACGAAAGGCAACGTTTAAAATAAGCGGGTGCCGCACTTTTTTGTCTGAAAGCAAACAGTTTGGTGGGGTCTTGTAGATACGATGTGCGATAGCAGGTTTTGGTCGACGCTACCATACATTTGGTCATGAGGACAAGCTTAAATTAAGTAAGTAGTAGGAGGTAAAGATATCTTTGTGCAGTGCTACGTGCAATCTAAACGGCACGTGTCTAGGATTCGCCCCGATAAGATTGGTTGGCCCAGAAGCCTCGATGACATTGTGCAGCTTGTTGGATAATGTTCTAACATTACGTTGCCCGGTGAACCTTTTGTAAGAGTAGTTGGTTTTCAGGGACAGCCCTGTCAGATGATGTTCCTGAGTCCGCATGGAACTTGTGCAGCACCATGCAATAAAATATCAGCTGGGTGTCAATCCTTGGATCAGGGGCTGTCTATCACAGCTGGTTCAGTCTATTAGGTGAAACAGTGCCGTTGACACAAGCTGACGTCGTCTAATAATCTGAGGTGGTAAATGGAATCGCCTGAAGGGCACCTACTTCAAGAGTTTAACTAAAAACGGACTAGGGATTCTGATAAAATGCGACATTTCAGAAGCACACTGGGTACGGGAACAGGGTGTAGAGACGCTGTTGGTTTTCCACTCATTTCAGCTATCTTGCCATTTGTTTTGACTGTTGGTATGATTGGCATTGTTTGATTGCATGCTTGCGTTATCTCGTTTGTTCGACTGACAACGGCCACAATAATAATTTCCGGTTGCTTGCCGGCTGGTTGGTCGTGCTTCGCTTACATCTCATTTTCCCAATCTACTTGCAATACACGTCGTTGTCCATTATTCGGTTTCCGAGTTTAATAATTGTGGAGAATAAGCACGGTTCTGAACACAGAAACGTTTCAGTTCCCCACAATTTGGTGAGTCCGACTAACAGACCGTTTTCTTTCAGCACTCCTGTTTCAGTTTACTACAATTTGGTGAGCCCGGTTAATAATCAGTTTACTTTCAACACCTTTTTCGGCTCATCGCAACAAATTAGTGAACCTGAAACCTGGTAAACCTGGTAAACCGTTTTTATTTCTGGGAGTTTGTTCGACAGCAGTTTTATTTGTTCATGTATATACACGTAGGTTTTTTGTTGATTTTTACCTTGAGAACATATATTTCTTTTATGTTCGCTTTATTTTGCAATGGACGCAGAAAAGAAGCCAACGACTGGAACAGTCAACATTAATGTTCCACAATTCTTATACATGAAACCCGCCTTATGGTTTATATACTTGAAGGCAGAATTCTGCAACCAGCACATCACTGCAGATCAAGCGAAATTTAGCCAACTTCTGGCTCGGCTTTCTAAAGAGATCACAATGCAGGTACGCGACCTCCTCTTAAACTTACCTACTGAGCATCAGTACAATGCACTTAAGGAAGCCGTTATCAAACGGATCGCACCGTTTGATCGGCTGCGGCTACAATGACTCTACAAAGATTTACAACCGAGTGATAAGCGACCACCTGATTTGTTGTTTCAGATGCAACAGTTGCTAGGCCCCCTGGATATGGATGAGGCATTCCCTAAAGAGCTATGGATGCACCATCTTTCGGTTACCACACGGGCCATCCATAGAGCTGCAGTTTTGCCGTCTTTGTTAGATTCAGCACAATTCGCA